>APFE031749420.1:117536-145129 GCA_000404065.3 Pinus taeda
TGGGCCACTGCATGGGTACATCAATATAATAAGTGGGTTGTACTAATAACAATAAGGGGTTACACTAGTAGTATAGGGGTCTAACAGAGGATGTGGGATCTCGACTTATTCTATAGGCAAGAGAAATTACTCCTTGTTTTCAGAAACTAAAAGATATTTTGACTTAGGTTTTCCCTCATTTCATGCTTTCACATCTCACCTCCAACTAACATGCGGGCGGTGAAAACACACCAGGAAATATTCAGGACCATGCCATATACAATGTTCAGGTTACAGGTATAGGTCAAATGCACTTATTAGGGTTCCCCATGAGCACATGTTCATACTTTCCTTGTTTAGGATGAAATTTTGATAATTGAATCTAAGATTGGTAGCCTTTTTTCAGCAGCGATCACAACCAAATGCATTTGTTAGGGTTAGGGTTTCAACATTAGCGCAAAGTGATTAAATAATCTCTATTAGGGTTTCTCCATGCGCAAGGAGGCTAAAGAAGTTCTTTTAGGGTTTGAGCATGTAAACAAGCATAGGAAATATCATCACAACATCAAAGGTTTGTTAGGAGCATGCAAAGGGTATGACTTGGATAAAAGTGTGAAAGCTCACACATCATAGAGGACTAATGCAATGCTACGAAGAAAATGTAATGCAAGGAGAAGATAGTGAAAGGCGCAAGATAAATGCATTATGTAATGCAAAAACTAAAACTTATAGGAAAAATAAGGCAGTGTGAATGTAATTTAATGTAGAGAAAAAAAATTAGCTAATTGAAATAAGAGCCATGTAATTTTTATGGAGATATTAAAATTGAAGAAACAATGCAGTGAAGAGAAATGCAAAAAAAAGCACGATTAATGCATAATGCTATGAAAGACACTAAATAATCTGCAATAAAGGAACATATATACCCTAATTAGTGAAATGTAACAAACAAACCCTAATTAACAAACGATAAGAAGTAAACCCTAATTACCAAACTCTAACAAGTAAATTGTAATTAGAAAACCCTAAACTAGTCTAAACCTAAAACCCTAATTTAACTAGTGAGGATATCAGGTCATGTGAAATCAAACTTCTAGTGCAGCCACTATAGCACTTCCTGACCTACAAAGACAAAGATCGCGGCAATTAGAACCAATAAAAAGTATCATGCAAAAACAAAAGTGTTTACCTGAAAAACATGCACAAGAGCAAGAAGGTCATGCCTACTGGCAGGAAAATGTGCCAGAAAATATTGTTCCAACAAAGCTACAATCCTATCCTGGTAAACAAAATGATAAACTTGAAAACCCTAAGCAATTCTCCATGACATGAATTCATTTTTTCTTAACCCTTAATTCAACACAAGAGAGGCAAGATGTCGCTTTCTTGCAGAGGAATTGGGAAAATAAGATTCTTCAAACCAAACAACAATCCTATCATGAAATTCAAGATGCTCAACTTGATAACTTTGAAAATTTTCCAAAGATGGACCTCAGTCAAGTGCCATTGAGATATGAAAGGACCCTAGCGTGAAATCTAATTTCAAAAACCCTATTTTCAGTTTATTCATGGATTTTGTCAAATACATGAGGACCTGACATAACCATCAGTGAGAGCTGAAGTGCCTCACCATCCTAAGATCAAAAGATGAATGCATATTGTCATCATCAATTGTGATAGGAAAATAATCAGTGAAAATATTGTTGTTTGGGCCAGATGTTGTAGCATTGATGGTCTGGTTGTTCAACAAGTAATATTGTTTCAATTTTCAAGGAGTAGATGAATCCACCAGATGAATCTCATGAAAGAACTGAGTAATAAGAAATAAGAAATAAGAAAACAAAGCTTCAAAGCATACACATATCCAACAACTACAAACTAGTCCAAAACATATTGCCCATAAAAAGCATACATATAAACACCATGGAGATACTGGACAACCAATACAACCACAATGAAGAAGCATGGGAATCCATGCCAAAAATGAAGAACTTATTACTATTGGTTCTACAAATATAATTACATGTCCTGAAAACTATCAAATCCCAACAAAGGGACATGGGTTGCTCATGCCATTCTCAAAGTAAAACCCTAGCCTCACCACAACTCACCCTACTAGCTACCAAGAGTTGAGTGCCTCTAGATCTCAAGCATAAATCAATTACCTAATCCTAGCCCCAACTCAACTACTAAAAGTTTCCCCCTTTTCAAATGAGGCACGAGAGTATATTTATAAAACTGAGGTGATTGTTCACCTACCCTCGTGACTCTTGAACTTCATCATTTCTCTCTCATGTCTAATGACTAGTACAAGTCCAATCGACCTTTGCATAGCTATTAGCATCATGATAAGAAACATTTACACTCTGACAGAAAAGAGGTTATGAGTCAAATATAGAAGATTCTTTGAAAACCCTAGAGTGCATGTGGTCAATGTTATTGAATAGTCACAGAGACTTGCTCGGACTACTAAATGAGGATTGTGCACTTTGATCCTCGACTTACTGTTACCTTAATTATTGAGCTAGATTGCATTGTTATCTTCATCATGCATCTTAATTGACATGACAAGGCTCCATATACTCTGAATGTATCATGCCAGGACTTGGATTACAACCTTTTATCAAGTAAAGCAACTTCATCTAGGCCTTCTTAGACTTTCAACCAAGGTTTGTTCATTGTCTTGGGATCACACCCTACCAGCTGCACAATCTACAAAGTAACTATAGAAACAAAACAACAATATCAACTTCTACACATTGAGAATTAATTAGCATTAGTGGAATTACAATCAGTGGCATCCCACATGTGCGAATCAAGGTTGTGATGCCTATTTTTCCAGTCGAACCATCGAATAATGGCCAATGAATCTATGTAAGTTTTATCCCAATTGTTTCAATGATTCTAGAATAGAGCAAAATTGAAAATGACATTACAACCATACCCATATAATAATAGACAAGTTTCCTTACGTTAATGAGTGTAATTGTTGATTGTATGGGCACGAGTATGATGCTCAAAATGAGTTGTCATTGAGGCATATGATTTTCATTCTTGATTACATCTTCTACAGATTTTGAAGAGATCCTTTTACAAAGTTTCCACTTCTCAAAGAAGTTTGGGAAAGTACATCTCAATGTTTATCTTATCACTGAAATTGTGCTACAATACTAATGAGTGAAGGAAAGGATGACTATAGAGATATAGATAGCCAAGGCTGTTGAAACTAAAGCAACTATAGCTAGAGTGGCCCTCACAATGGAGTTTATTCCACAGGAAAAAATGCAAAATCTGATTTGTATTACATTCACCATAGACAACATTGAGGTTATGAATCCTATCATAAACCCAAGTGTTCAAGTATGCATTCCAAGTAGCTTAATTGTTAATATGATCTTTAACACCCTCATGAAAACCTTTTTTGTTGTTCAACATGATTTTTAATTCCAAGCCCTGTGTTACCAATATTCTTGGTGCCCATAGTATAAGAGGATATAGCCTCTTCCTCACAGCTAGAATGCTTCCCTGAGGAGGCGTTGTTGAATTTCAATGTGCCTTCCTTTTGGTGAACCTATCTAGAGATGTCTCCCTTATGAAGGCGTCACCATTACAAATGTAACAATGACCAGCGTTTATAATTTGATTCTTGACCTATCTCACTTTAAGATCGAAAAGCTTCATTAGCATGCCCATTTCTACAACCTACCATTGATTTGAAAGAAATTGATTCCAATCAGTACCAAGGTTGTTACATCTGCACTATTAGAAATTTATTTAACTTTGTCTCAGTTCCAGAGTGTAAATGCACATGAAAAGAGATAGAGGAGTGATGCTTGTTTCGATGATCCCTTTTCCCATAACCTATGAAATTATAGATTTTTGTTCTAGCTATAATATTTCCAACAAGCCCTCACATTGATTCCAGGAATAATGAGTCAGGTCACCCAATGGGGGCAAGTAACAAGTGATAATCACACTAAAACTGGTGATCTCCCTGTAGTTTCGCTGGTTTGGGAAGCACATCTCGCAGGACATTAAAGCAAATCTTGTAGCAGGTATTCGACAGGGGGCTTCGAGAAGTTTGATTCCTCTGCGAGAGTTTAGCTGACGCATTGTTCGCAGGTAGGTAGGTTCGTGGGTAAGGCTTCGTTTCTGCTGGTATCTATAACTTCTCCTGATAGCTGAGTTTTCAAGAGCATTTATCACCTGAAAATATCAGTGACAGGGTTCCAAAGTCTGCTTGCTACTGCCAGTTAGTAGAGTTCATCACAGTTAGTAGAGTTCAAAGCAGCGAGCAACGTGGTCGCCATTGATGTGAGAAACGAGCAGCGTGGATAACAGTATGAGCAACTTGGACAGCAGTAAGAGCAGGGAGATTTTACGCCGCATAAGTATCGAGCAACGAGCAGGGAGCAACGATAACCTGAATAGTGGGGAGCAGTGGTAAGTATCAAGCAAGGGGACACGGTTCTACAGCAATAGGTAAGGGTTATGCTTTCCCCGAATGAGAAAGTTTGTGTGGGACCACAACAACTATGGGAACAGGTCTGTCCCATTTTCCTCTGTGTCTTTTAAAATAGAAATTTTAACTTTTACTGATTTGTCTATTTCCTTGGAGAGTGAAAGACTAAGAATCTTAGAAAAACACTCTATGATAAAGATTTGGGAAGGATTCATTTAAAGATATGGTGTCAAAATAGAGTCTCCAAGAGATCAACTTGTCATTTATCCTTCCTTTTAGCGTCAAAAATATGTTGATGGTGTTGGATGTCCTGCTAATAGTTAGGGGGTCTTCCCAGTGTGAAGTCCCAATTAGACCTCACACTCTTTGGGAGAGGAGCCCCATATGGTATGCGGGCCCAAATACCACCATGAATGTTTCACTCTTGGATGTCAAATGAGGAGAAGTCAAGATGAGGGCAAGAATGAAATGCCCAGACAATAAGGATGAGATCATCTCAATATTAACAACATGCAGAACACAATACAATAATACAACAACAAAACAATAAGAAGAAGCATGCCACAAGATGGGTTAGTGAGCTAAAACCATCTCAAACATACTTGAACAAGAACGTGCCAAAGGTTGATTTCAAAATAGTTTACAATGAGTTACCAACATGGCATGAAATAAGAAAGCAAAGCTTCAAATAATACACACATGCAACAACTACAAACTAGTCCAGAACATATTGCCCATAAAAAGCACACATATAAACACCATGGAGATATTGGACAACCAATACAACCACAACGAAGAAGCATGGGAATCAATGCCAAAAATGAAGAACTTATTATTATTTCTTCTACAAATACAATTACATGTCCTGCAAACTATCAAATCCTAATAGAGGGACATGGGTTGCTCATGCCATTCTCAAAGTAAAACCCTAGCCTTACCACAACTCACCCTACTAGCTACCAAGAGTTGAGTGCCTCTAGATCTCAAGCATAAATCAATTACCTAATCCTAGCCCCAAATCAAGTGTTAAAGCTCCCCCCCTTTTCAAATGAGGCACGAGGGTATATTTATAAAAGTGAGGTGATTGTTCACCTACCCTCGCAATCTTGGATTAGTAAAATGGCCTTAGACTATTGTGAGGTGATGAAAATGCCCATAGAGACATATCATGACTTGGTACCCTGCTGGATCAATTTTATGCTCAAAATTCAAAGTTATCGGAATGGCTCGAAATCATAACGACCACATATATCTCATCGTTCTAAATCCAACACAATTTGTTTCACAAAAACCGACATTGTATGCTCCTGTAATTGAGTTCTGTTCGTTTGTGGAAACAATAAAAGTTTTTGGTTTTTGGTTGTACAGGGTTGAACAGTCAGCAGTCCGTACTGCTGGTTGGACCCTGACTGTATAAGATGACTGGGCTCCTTCGGCCAATGGTTGGCCGACATTTGGCATCACCGAATTGGACGAAATATGCGCATTTTTAATGGTTATGAGGTTGGTTAGGCGGACCAACAAGGGAGGACCACATGGGCCAACTAGAGGTTGCCACGTGGCCTCCTGGTAGCCACTAAATGTTGTTAAGGCTGAAAAACAGCCCGGGGAATCGAACACGGGACTGGTCATGCACAAACCAATGCCTTTCACCAATGGTTTCACAATCAACAGTCCATACTACTGACTGGAACCTGACTGTACAAGCTGACTGGGCTCCTTTGGCCAATGGTTGGTCGATATTTGTCGTCACCGGATTGGTCGAAATCCATGCATTTTTAATGGTTATGAGGTTGGTGAGGTGGACCAACCAGGGAAGACCATGTGGCCAACCAGAGGTTGCCACATAGCCTCTTGGTGGCCACTAAAATCTTGTTAAGGCTAAACATCAACCTGGAGAATCGAACACGGTATCGATCATGCACAAACCAATGCTTTTCACCAATGTGCCATGTCTATGTTCCTTGTTAAATTATGCATTTGAATTTGATTTAACATTAATGGTTAGGTGGGTTTTTGGAGGGGTCAGGCTAAGGCCTAGCCCCTGGCCACCCCAGTGCCACGAGACCACTGGCAGGGGGCCAAGGGCTAGGCCTTAACTCAGCCCACGGGTCAACACCAAAGTTATATGCTCGCAACAATTCAACCTACATCAAAAGAACCGGGAGTGGAAGCCACAACAGGGCCAACCCAGGGTCATATGACCCCAATATGACCACGCGCAAATGGAGGGGGGCCCAGCCCAAGGCCATGTGGCCATGATATAGCCAGAAGAGCGGGAATACGAGGGGAGTTAGTCAAAGGGGGCCAACCCCTGGTCATGAGTGCCTCCCCATAGAACCTTGGGCGGGAGCTGCAACAGGAACCATGAAACCGATGGCAAAAATCCTACCATGTGGCGCACTTGGAACCATTCGATGGCCGACATGGCCAATTTAATGAAGTGACAATTCGCCCTTGGTGCAACGAGAATCTTGCTGGCGCGAGGCGAAATTGTCATCCCACGTCACCGCCAAGGGCAGAAATTGTGGAGCAGTTAGCCAGGTGGTGCGTTTTGTAGAATGAATAGGAGAGAAACTTTGGGAGATCATATCTTTTGTAGCTTTTGACCAAATGAGGTGTAGAAAGAACTAAAACATGGGTTTTTTACTGTTCTTGAGCCATTGAAGCTATTTTTTCAGCATCTGGAGCACTGTAAATTGATGTAAACACATGTTTTTGAGCATAATGGAAGAGGCCCAACATTGGAAGTTGGACCAAGAGATGTAGCCCAAGAGGGGTGAATTCCTTCATCAATTTGGTGTTTTGTGTTTGTTGTTATGGTGATGTTGTCTCATGTTTTCTGTAAAAACTGAACTTTTAATTCATGTTTATGTGTTTGTGAATTTGACATAAGAGGCTTAAAAATCCTAATTTAATCACTTGCACAATTTATCATAATCCTCAAGCAGTTTCATATACAAATCAAGTTTGGTATCAGAGCTTAGGTTCTTATTTGCTTTGAAGGTTTAAGTTTGATGCAAGTGTTTCTAATGCTTACAAGGTTGAAGCTCAAAAGAGTAGAATGAAGGCTTGTGGTTACAGGTCCTCAAGTTGGGACAAGGACAAAGAGAGCACATTCGCCACAATCTCCACCAAAAAATTCACCTCAAGTTGCACCAGAAGCTTCACCAGTCATGGCACATGAAGGAGAGCCTGATAATATGTCAGAGGATGAGAAAGCCTTCAGAAAAGCATTCTTTGACATGACCCAAAGGGTGAAAGTTCTCTATGAAGAGAGAAATACAAGATTGCAGGGTGAGAGCTCCAAGTCTCCAAAGGGAGAGGGTTCTTCAGGAGGAAAAGGAGTAGATGAGGATAAGCCTCCAAAAGGGAATGGTGACAAACCACCTTTGACACCGCCATTCTCTTCACCTCCATCCTCACCACCATATTCACAATCTTCATCTTCCACAACAACCACTTCACAAATACCTCCACATTCTCCAAAGGGACACGATAAAACTCCATTTTTGAAGCTTGACATAAAGTTTGATTTGTCTATGTATGATGAAGAGGTAAATGCTAAAAGATTAGATATTTGGGTATGCCAACTTGAAGTGTATTGCAAGATACAAAGGATCAAGGATGATGACACCAAGATTCAACTTGCTTCACTAAGATTGGAAAGTGCTGCACTTATTTGGTGGGAATCCAAAACTCAAGAGGACATGAAGAAACATGGTAAGGTCTTAACCTCTTGGAATGATTTTGTTGCTGCAATGAGAAGACAATTTTATCCATTAGCATACATGCACAAAACTATAATGGATTGGCAAAACTTTAGGCAAAGAAAATGACAAAGTGTGCAAAGCTATATTCAAGAGTTTAGGAGAAGAGCACTAATATTGGGTGTAGATTTGACATCTAAAGGAACTTTGTTAAAATATATTGGAGGTTTGCATAGTTTCCTAAGATACACTCTTCTCATGTTCAACCCTACAAATTTAGATGAAGTTTGTGTACAGGCCACGCATCTAGAACCAAGAGGGAAACATGTTTCAGATGAGAAAAGTGAGAGTTCCCTTGAGTCTGGAGAAAAAGGAAAGGGTAAGTTTAAGGGAAAAGGGAATAAAAATGTTTCCATCAAGATGGAGAAAGAAAAACTCGCATGCAAACACTGTTTTAAATATGGCCATGATGAAGATCATTGCTAGAAATTTCATCCAGAGGTGAGACCCAACAAGCTTAAAAACAAGGAGAAGGAGAAAACAACTGCAAATATTGAACATGATTTAGGTTATGAGATAAAACCAAGATCATAGCGATGGGTTTGAAAGGTAAGGACATAGCTAGTACTAGTTTTTCAAGTTTTTACAATGATACTCAAAATGAAGAAACAAGAATAGAGTTTTTCCACATTAGAGTTATTTCAAAGCATACCAAAATTGACACACTATTTGATAGTGGTTCACAAGCAAATCTTATTTCTGAAGACTTAGTCAAGAAGTTAAATCTAGAAAGCATTCCACATCCAAGACCTTATCCTTTAGGTTGGATATGTAAGAATGCAAATTTGCAGGTGACAAGGAAGTGTATACTTAGATTTGCAATCACTGCAAAATTTCTTGATGAAGTTGAACTTGATGTAGTTTCGCTTGAGATTTTTGGTATTGTTTTGGGAAGACCATATCTTTATGATAGGAGATATATATTTCATCTCCATGAGAATAAGTATCACTTGTTCAAAAATGGGATTGAGTACATTGTTAGAGTGCATAGTAAGAAGATGAGTTTGTCTCTTATGCATGCTGGACAAATGAAGAGAATTGTGAATGCTAGTCAGAATTTTTCTTTGTTAATGTTCAAGCATAAAGATGTTGTGAATGAGGCCTTTCGAGGAGATACATCAAATGTAAAATCTGATTTCATTGATGTTGCTAATGGGTGTGATAAGATGTTTCAAACCTCTTAACATGTTTCCTCCTAAAAGAGGTAAACGAGATGAGGTAAAATTGCAGCAACATACATCATTGTTGAACAATGATGTAAACAAGATGTCAGTGCTAAAGGGTGCAAACTCAAAGAGCAAGTGCCAAAGAAATTTGACAAAGAGGGCATTGGTTCCAAAAGTTCTTATTGTGGGTTTCAAAAAGTGTTGCCTTTGAAATGGGTTGGTGCATGGAAATGGTGATCACATTTGGTCAAGAGTCGAGCCAAGCACAAGGCAAGACAAGCTAATCATTGTCATGTTGACAGTGTTAAAGGTGAGAAGAACTTGAAGTTGTTTAAATTTCCTTTAATTGATGACTGAGGAGGAGATGTGTTTGTTTCTTCAAGGACAACTTGTTTTTCTACATATTCTCGGAAATTGTAGCAAGATGGTATCTACGACAGCAAGACAAGGTCTCCAAAATTAGGGAAAATGATCAGTTTTCATGATAATCTCAAATTGTTACATTCAAGCAATTTTCAATGGATGAGACTAGAAGGGTGAGGGAGTTGTACTCTCATCTATTTGTTCAGTAATAAAGAGATTTTGGAGGTCCAAAAGCTTCCAATGGGGAAGAATGATCTGGTGGATCAATTTTATGCTCAAAATTCAAAGTTGTCGGAATGGCTCGAAACCAGAACGAGTGCGTAGATCTCGTCATTCTAAATCTGGCGCAATTTGTTTCGCGAAAACTTGACACTGTGTGCTCCTGTAATCAAGTTCTGTTCATTTGTGGAAACAACAAAAGTTTTTGGTTTTCGGTTGTACAAGGATGCACACTTAGCAGTATGGACTGCTGACTGGACCCTGACTGTACAAGTTGACTGGGCTCCAAGGTTGCACGAAACGGGGAAACGGGTACGAATTTCCGAAACGAGAAGCGATATGAAACGGGACCTCCCCAAATTTTGGAAACGGGGAAACGCGAATATATATATATAATATATATATATATAAATATATTATATATATATATATATATATAATATATATATATATAAATATATATATATATATAATATATAAAGACATTTAAGAAATATGTGCAATCATAAAGCATATATGATACATTCTAATTTATTACATTATGATAAAATTGTCAATTGTCAATGCCTAAACTATAAGTCTCTAAATTTACATCACATTTACTCATGAAGGATCACATAATGAAAATAGAAATATCCAAAATCAACCACGAGAAATTTCTAATTTCTTGTCTCGTGCTTGATTGGGAGTCTCCTCCTACATAGTCGGACGACCTTAGTGCTCTTGATTAAATACAATTTTCATACCCTAGTACCCTACATGCTCTTGGTTATTGAGAGTCTCCCCTGCATAGAGGGCTTGGTTCTCTTGATTAAATACAAGTTCCATACCCTAGTACATGATAAAATCCAATGGAAACATTGCAATCCCCACAATCCTGAAATCCTGAAAAACAGATAACTCTGCTGGATTTTGAGTGAGATCTAAAATTCTACTTTATCCATATGAAATCCAATGAGGATGAAACCGCTCTCAAACATCCTGAGTCATTTCATGGTAATGTTAAAAATTTAAGTAAAAGGTTGAAAATGAAAAATAAAGGAGAATATCATTTTTACTTTAAGAATTTAACATTAACATGAACTGCATATTCCTCAAACTTCCTGATGAACTGCATATCAACACTAGGGAAAAATTTTACTTTTATAACTTTGGATAGGCATCTAGAAGCAACTAGAAATCACTAGGATAACCTAAAAATAAATTAGAAAATAAATTAAAAAAAACACAAGTAAAGTGTTGAAACGTGAGCCATACGACCATGAAACGCGTTTCTGGCCATGCTGGCCACGTTTTAGTATCGTGAAACGTGGCAGTATGGCCTGAAATGCGTTTCACGACCGTACCACACGCGTTTCAGCATTTTGTACTCATTTCCGTATGGAAACGCCCTCCTGCCCTACATTTCCTGCAACATAGCTGGGCTCCTTCGGCCAATGGTTGGCTAACATTTGGCATCACCGAATTGGTCGAAATCCGTGTGTTTTTATTGGTTATGAGGTTGGTGAGGTGGAACAACCAGGGAGTGTTGAAGAAAGTGTAACTAGGTTCCATCTTCATAAATGTAATTTTGATATTTGTATTTATACAAAAAAAAAAGAAATATTATTTTTGTTATATTTATCAATGAGTTTCTTGCTCATTGAAATAGGTGTAGCACATGTCAAAGTGCTATAGGTAAGTCAAAGAGTCAAAATAAAATGTTGAAGATCCTGAAGGGCATGTTACACCATGTAAATTTATGCATTAGAGTCAAATATATCCCTCCAAGCAAAGTCACAAGTCTTCTCCATGCAACTACATCACCAAAGAAGCAAAAATGAAGTGGAAAAGTCAAGTCGGCCTCAAGTTGGCCTAAAGGAGGGACAATCCTCTATATATAGAGGTTGTCCACTCCTTCAATGACAAGCAACAACTACCTATAAAATCAGCGAAGAAGATATCCGAGAAAAGGGTGAGAGAAGTCGAGCATAAGGAGTCTCTAGTGCAGCGAAGAAGGAGACTAAAGCGAAGTTTAGAGGGTTGGTTTAAAGGGAAATTACAGTCACACGTGTGAGAAAAGGAGGGTAGTCTACAGTCACTACAACAGCAATATCACAATCATATATTTCTCTTTGTCTGGGATAGAAACTTAGGCTTATAAGGCCTCCTACTCAAGCAAATAAGGGGCTCTCCCAAGTGAAGGTAAAAGGAGTCAAATACATAAGGAAACCTCCACACGTGCGAGAAACTAGGGCTGTAGTGCTGTCATATCAAGTCTACAACTACACATCAAGAAGGTGTTCGGTTGGTCAAGAGAAGGAAGGCATCTCCATAAGTGAAGGACCTCACTAAGGATAAAAGATAAAGTATCTCTTCTAGAGCTCACATAACAAGGTTTATCACCAATTGCTAGAAGAAGAAGGAGGACGAAGTTCTGGGGATGAAGTGCCAGAAGAAGGAGGACAAAGTGTCGAGAAACAAAGTGTTGGAAGAAGGAAAGACTTGACTTCTGCTTGGAGGATATTCCTGTCAAGGGTCTAGGGTTTGGCATTGATAAAAAGA
This sequence comes from Pinus taeda, assembly GCA_000404065.3. Taxonomy (NCBI): domain Eukaryota; kingdom Viridiplantae; phylum Streptophyta; class Pinopsida; order Pinales; family Pinaceae; genus Pinus; species Pinus taeda. The sequence goes on from APFE031749420.1 coordinate 130,040, forward strand.
AAGCTTCAATAGGATAAAATTGCGAAAGGATTTTCCTCTCTAAGAGAGATAGGTTTTTCCTTGGCAAAGAGCCAATATATTGTGTTCTTGTTTATTGTGTTTTGGTAATAGTTTGATGAATTAAACATACATACGATAATAATAAGAGAAAAAGATTAAGCTAACAAGATAAATTGTAAAGTGCTTCACAAATTGTTATCAAGTATAGAAGAATCCTACTATATCTAATTGCCCTATATTCTACAACAGGGAGGACCGCGTGGGCCAACCAAAGGCTGCCACGTGGCCTCCTCGTGACCATTAAAAAAAAATTAAGCTTGAACAACAACCCGAGGAATCGTACACGGGACCTGTCATGCACAAACCAATGCCTTTCACCAACACACCATGTCTATGTTGCTTGTTAAAGGGTGCATTTGAATTTGATTTAACGTTAATTGTTAGGCGCGTTTGGGGAGGGGTTGGGAAAAGGCTTAACCCCTAGCCATTCTAGCGCCATGGGACCACGGGTAGGGGACCAAGTGCTATGCCCTAGCCCAGCCCATAGGGCAACACCAAAGCTATATGCCCGCAATAATGGAACCTATGTCAAAAGAACTGGGAGCAAAAGCCACAAGAGGGCCAACCCATGGTCGTATGACCGCGCATAAATGAAGGGGGCACCAGCCCAAGGCCATGTGGCCACGATATAATCAGGAACGCGGGAATACGAGGGGGGCTAGTCGAAGGGGGCTAGCCCCTGGTCACTAGCGCCTGCCCATAGAACCTTCGGCGAGAGCTCCAACAGAACCCCGAAACCGACGGCGAAAATCCCGCCATGTGGTGCACTTGGAATCATTCGATGGCCGACATGGCCAATTTAATGAAGTGATAATTTTCCCCCGGCGCCGTGAATCTCGCCAATGTGGGGCGAAATTTTCGTTCCACATGGCCGCCAAGGGCGGAAATTGTGGAGCAGTTAGCCAGGTGGTGCGTTTTGTAGAACGAATAGCAGAGAAACTTTGGGAGATCATATATTTTGTAGTTTTTGACCAAATGAGGTGCAGAAAGAACCAAAACAAGGGTTTTTTACTGTTCTGGAGCCATTAGAGCTATTGTTTCAGCGTTTTGAGCACCCGAACTTGATGTAAACACATGTTTTTGGGCATAATGGAAGAGGCCCAACATTGGAAGCTGGACCAGGAGATGTAGCCCAGGAGGGGTGAACTTGTTCATCAATTTGTTGTTTTGTGTTTGTTGTTATGGTGATGTTGTCTCATGTTTTCTTCAAAAACTGAACTTTTAATTCATGTTTATGTGTTTATGAATTTGACATAAGAGGCTTAAAAATCCTAATTTAATCACTTACAAAATTTATCATAATCCTCAAGTAGTTCCATATACAGATCACTTGGAATGGAAACTTCTTTTACTAGAGTTTCAACAAGTTAACACAAACAACCCAATCGATAAGTGGATCTTTGTAAATGAGAAGCAATATTTGGGGATATTAAAGCACAGGAAATCTAGGAAAAGGAAACAGTTGCAGGAAAAAAGACTCATCATGATCTTACCAAAAGTAACAAAAAACAACATTGGGGCAACAACTCTATGGGGTCTTTCAATAGTGAAACAAATTGACCAGGGAGGTAACAAAGGAAAAAATAAAGGGACACTCTCTTCCCAAGAAACATACAAGACAATACAAATCATAATTGAAACCTCTGCATTAAGCAAAGGGAAGAGTAAGGATGGACATCAAAACAACAAAGACTTATATAGTCCCACAACCTCACCTTTAGTATGATCTCCAAAACTATATGTAAATGAGCTCATGACTGTGAAAAAGAAGATTGAAATTTTAGAGGCAAAGGTACATCAAGAAGACAACCAGATAAAAGAATCACAAAAGCTAAGGGGAAGATTGAAAGAGAGAACAAGTTGTTAAAAGAAAAAGTAAGAAGTCTAAAAAGCAAAATGGAGAAAGGGTAGCAAGAAATAATAAACTTAAAGCAGGAAATGGAACAGACAAAAGCAACAGGAAAAAAAAAAAAAAAAAAAATAAAAAATAAAAAAAAAAAATAAAAAAAAAAATAAAAAAAAAAAAAAAAAAAATATAAAAAATTCGATTAGAGCTAATGAGAGTGGCTAGCACAATTCAGATGGAAAATTTCCAGTTAGTAATGGTAGACATGGAAATAAAAGAAAACAAGCTAATGGAGCAAATAAGAGAGGCTAAATCTTGGGCACAAGTGGTAAAAGAACCGACAAGTGAACAAAAGGAAATTATAGAAAAACAAATAGAGAGACAAATGAGAGAGGAAAGGAATAGAGAAGAAAAAGCAACAAATATCATCATCAAAGGTTTGAGAGACTTTGGGGGAAAATAGAGAACAAATATCTAAGTCAACTAGCCGTTTCCCGGTCAAATCTAGTCGTTGTCATTATAGCCATTACCTGGTCTAGAATGTTCTGTTCTATCTATTTAATATGCAAAGCGAGATCTATTCATTCAACTTGTCCTGATGATGAACCACACTAGTTGGTTCAAAACGCGTCGACAAAGGTTTTCTACATGTGATTTACGCTGAAATTCTTCTTATAACAATTATTCTAGCAAGGAATTTTCTCAAGGAGAAGCTGCATTGGACAGGGGGGACTCCACAAGCAAACAGGATAGGAAAGATTATGGGAGTAGGAAGGTATAGACACATGAGAGTTACTTTGAGATGCATGGAGGTAAAGGCGAGAATCTTAAAGAATATAGGGTTTCTTAAAGGCACTCGTATCTACTTAGATGAAGACTCAACACTCGTCTTGTTAAAATTGGCAACTAGGGCCAAACTCCATGAGGATCACCTTATTCATGGCTGATAATATTTTTCCTACATTCCTCTCGTCGAGAGGTGTAGGATTGATCTAAATTATCATCCGATTCAAATAAGTATTTATGGAGATACAAATTTATTTTGATTATGGAATAATTATCAAGATGACCAGCAACTCATGTAGGCTCAGAAGCCCAACAGACGCATATATTCATCATCAACATTTGTATATAAATATAGGAGGTCTTTTCCTCATTTGGGGACACACATCTCATCACATCTCTCTCTCTCTCCTGACCAGAAAAGAGGCTCTTCTCCTACTGCACAGAAAGGGACTCTTTTCTCACACGTGTGGAAGGAAGGACACAAAATTTAGGGCTGCAACTGCAGATTGTAAGTTTGACCAGCGTTGACCATCAGACTCTCTCTCAGAACTGCGCAGCAGGTGAAGCTAACTCTCCCTGTAAATCTAGGTGATGCCAGTGATGCCGATGATGCTGATGATGCTGATGTCAGTCATGTCGGTGATGCCCATGATGCTGATGCTGGTGATGCCGATAATGTTGATGCCGATGATGCTGATGTTAGTGATGCTGATGATGTTGTTGCCGGTGATGCCGATGATGTTGCTGCCGGTGATGCCGATGATGCCGGTGATGCCAGTGATGCTGATGATGCTGATGCCACTGATCTAGGTTTGCTGCTGCAGATATAAATCAGACTTTTGTATTATTTCACTCTGCTAAATTATTGAAGATAAAAGAAGATTTGATCAAAGGGTTCCCCATATTGGGTTTTGTCCCTGGCTAGCCGACACATCTTGTGTCCCTTGTCTTGGTTTGTTTTCTGTCGATCGTTTAATGTTCTATCTGCACTTTACTTACTGTACATGTGATTGTTAATCTGTGGATAACAATAATAAAAAGAAGTAAAATACTCTAAGCATAGAACATACCATAACTTAACATGGAATTAGAGTTGAGGTGAAGACAAAACCCAAGCAAGAGCAAAAGCAATCACCGAAGAGAAGGTTGGCAAGACTATCTAAAAAGAACTATGGGGTGCTCAACACTCTTCCCCGCCGAAGACAAGCTTCGTGAGAAGTCTGACTATCACAGATGGAAGATGTCTCTCGATCTGACATTAGAAGATCAAGAAGTGTTGGACCATGTCAGAGGCAATATTGTTGAGCCTCCATCAAATGCATCCGTTGTGGCTAGGAACAAATGGAAATCCGGAGAAGTCAAAGAAAAAAAAAGATCATTCGGGACTCTATCGACAAGCGCTTGGTGGCCTATGTTTCTGAGCTAAACACCTCCAAGAAAATCTACGATAGACTGGTGAGTTTATTTAAAGTTAATGATGCAAATCAAGTTCTGTTTCTTAGAAATAAGATGAAGGAAGAAGGACAAAGATGAAAATATACAAGCATATTTCTTAAGAATCACCGAGATCAAGAACGATCTCCTATCTATTGGGGAAGTAATTCCTGATAGGGAAATGGCACTCACAATTCTTGTAGGACTACCATTTGAATGGTATATATTCAGGACTACTCTTCTAAAAAATAATGTAATTCCTGGATTTGAGGAATTAATGGCAAGATGCACTCAAGAAGAAGAAAGGATGGAAGATTAGGAAATGCCCACACTTAAAAGTCATCCCGCTGCCTTTTCTTCTCATGCTAAAAGAAGAAACATTCTGAGGCTAAATCCAAGGAAAGGCTGGAATATGAAATATCCCATGAAAGGTGTAGGCAATGTCTCTCTTAAATTAAATCAATGTAATACAATCCACCTACAGGATGTATTATATGTACTTGATCTCAAAAAGAACCCGGTGTCCATTTCGTCAATGGAAGACAAAGGCTACAAGGTGGCTTTCAGCAATGGAAAAACAATATTAAAGATACCTTCACTCATGGGTTTCGAGTTGATTCATTATATCAGGTCGAAGGAAGTCTGCTAGGTGTCATGTCTTGTGACACATCTCTTCAGTCTGAACTATGGCATCAGAGGTTTGCTCACCTTCATTATAAAGCTCTACCTGATGTAACAAAAATGGTGACTGGGATGCCCAAGTTCATAATAGAGAAAGAAGGTGTATGTCCCAGATGTGCCGAAGGAAAGCTAAAAAGGGGACCATTCCCCTCAAGCAAAAGCAAGACCTCCGATATATTGCAGTTAGTTCACTAAGACATATCTAGTATGATGCCTGTGAACTCCTTGGGAGGATATTCATATTACCTTACTTTTACAGATGACTATTCTCGAAAGACTTGGATATGCTTCTTGAAAAAGAAGGATGAAGTGTTCTGTTGGTTTTGACACTCAAAGCCTTGATCGAGAATCAAACCGAAAATAAGAACAAGATCTTAAGGATTGATAATGGGACTAAATATGAATCTAACGAGTTTCATGACTTTTGTAAAGAGGCTGACATTAAGAGGGAGACTACTACACCATATACTCCTGAACATAATGGTGTGGCAGAAAGGAAGAACCATATGATTGTGGAAGCTGTCCGTGCCATGCTCCATGATCAAAGACTTCCAAAGTTTTTATGGGCCGAAGCTACAAACACTATCGTATATGTACAAAACCAATGCCCTCATCAAGCATTGGGTTCCAAGACTCCTGAAGAAATGTTCACCGGTAAGAAACCTGATATATCTCATTTTAGAATTTTTGGAAGCCCTGTATATTTTCATGTGCTGAAAGAGAAAAGGAATAGATTGGGTGCATCTCGAAAGAAAGGAATCTTTGTGGGCTATAGTGAAAATACTAAGGGCTATAGAATCTATGTAGCCGATCAAAGGGAAGTTGTGATTAGTCATGATGTCACCTTTGACGAAGATATGGCTCTCAACTAGGTGAACAATCTTCCTACAGCGAAGAGCTCTCAAGAAGCTGACACCAAGGAACTGAAAGAAAAAGAGTATGACGAGATATTTGCACCTATTTCCAGATATACCACCATCCGCTCGATCATAGCCCTTGCGGCTTCACAAGGATGGAAACTACATCAGATGGATGTTAAGACCGTGTTCTTGCATGGTTCGATCAAAGAAGAAGTATACGTGGAGCAACCCAAAGGATTTGAGATTTATGATCGAAAATCTCATGTGTGCAGGTTGGACAAGGCCCTCTATGGGCTGAATCAAGCACCCCAAGCATGGTATGAGAGGATCGATAGCTACTTGATGACGCTGGGATTCACTAGGAGTGAAGTCGATCCCAACCTTTACTTTAAGGTTGAAGATGACAAACCTCTCATACTGGCACTGTATGTTGATGACCTCTTTCTAACAGGTGCAGACCCTCTCATTCACAAATATAAGAGGGAGTTGGCTTCTGAATTTGAAATGAAGGACCTAGGACTGATGCATTATTTCCTAGGACTTGAAGTTTGGCAGAAGCCAGGGGAAATTTTCCTATGTCAAGGAAAATATGTGGTGATGATATTGGAAAGATTTGTTATGGTGAACTGCAAACCGTAACTACCTCGATGGAGCTTAACTTTAAGAAGTTAAGTGGTAGTGCATCTAGACCTGTTTTACGAAATGCCACCAAGTATCGTCAACTCGTCGGAGCATTAATTTTCTTAGTGAACTCCCGTCCAGATATATGCTTTGCAGTCAACACGTTGAGTCAACATATGGTTGAACCTCACCACATACATTGGATTGGTGCCAAGAATCTGTTGAGATATCTTCGTGGCACAATTACTTATGGGTTAAGATACACTGTCAGAGATGTGAGACTACTTGGGTACATTGATGTTGATTGGGCAGTTAGTGTGGTGGATCGTAAGAGCACTTCCAGGTGCTGTTTCTCCTTGGGATCTGCTTCTATATCCTGGATGAGTAGGAAGCAGAAGTAGGTGGCTTTGAGCACCGCCAAGGCAAAGTATATTGCTACTAGCATGGCCACCTGTGAGGTAGTCTGGTTGCGAAAGCTCTTCAATGAGCTGTTTGGATTTACATTGGATACCACTGTGATCCTCAGTGATAACCAGAGTGGGATTTTTTTATCATAGAATCCTGTATTTCATGATCGCTCCAAGCATTCGATATCAGGTACCACTATATTCGAGATATGGTGCAGCGGGGAGCTATAAGGCTCCAACATATCGGTACAGATGAACAGGTAGCTGACATTCTGACAAAGCCCCTAGGAAAGGTCAAATTTTTGAATTTCTGAGAACGACTTGGTGTCGTTCAGAAACCCTCTAATGAGGGTCCTGTATGATGTATGGAAATATTGAAGCTCTCGAGGGGGGTGCGGTGTACTTCTTGAAGCGACATATGACCACAGGGTGACTCACCATCCCCTGGTGGTGTACGTGTACAAGGTAAAAGAATCAAAACTTTCCCTGTGACACCCCGTGGCGACTATGCAATAGGATGATGAGTTCTCCTGTGAGGTCTGGATGATGTGTTCTCCATGACGATTGTGTAGCGGGATGATTAGTTCTTTTGTGAGGTCTGGATGATGTGTTCTCCATGACGATTGTGTAGCAGGATGATTAGTTCTCCTATGAGGTCTGGATGATGTGTTCTCCATAACGATTGTGTAGCAGGATGATTAGTTCTCCTATGAGGTCTGGATGATGTGTTCTCCATGACGATTGTGTAGTAGGATGATTAGTTCTCCTGTGATGTCTGCATGATGTGTTCTCCATGACGATTGTGTAGCAGGATGATTAGTTCTCCTGTGAGGCTTGGATGATGTGTTCTCCATGGAGATTGTGGAACTGGATGATTCGCTCTCCTATGGGCCAGGATGATTAGTTCTCTGTGGCATCCATTGGAAAGGATGATTCACTCTCCTGTGGACAGGATGATTAGTTCTCCTGTTGAGGCATCCTACCCATGTAGTCTGGGACTCATGGGAAGTACCTATCATCTGATCAATGAGTAGGGAAATGAGGATAGGGACCATAGTAGTATTGATGGATGCATCATTTAATCTACTATACTCCCTATGCTAGGATGACCTTCATTGAACTGGGATTAATGATATTGGTCCGGGACTAGTGGTAGGAGTTGTACCCACTATGACATTGATTTCGAGTCGGTTGAAGACTGGCCTGGGACCAGTGGTACACACTCTGAGACTGACTTTGAGTTACTGGAGGATGGTATGATACATCCTCGATCACTTCTTCTTCCTCTTCATCATAATTCGAGCAAAATAGAGCAGAGTATAGCAAGGCAGAGCAGAGCGGGGGTCAAGTTGTTCAAGGCAGTGCATTTGATGGATGAATAGTAGTGACGGTCAGACGAATTGCAGATGGAGTTCTCCCTAGTTGAGAGTGAGTGTTAAAATTGGAAACTAGGGCCAAACTCCATGAGGATCACCTTATTCATGGCTGATAATATTTTTCCTAGATTTCTCTCGTCGAGAGGTGTAGTATTGATCTAAATATCATCTGATTCCGATAAGTATTTATGGAGGTATGAATTTATTTTGATTATGGAATAATTATCAAGCCGACTAGCAACTCATGTAGGCTTAGAAGCCCAACAAACGCATATATTCATCATCAACATTTGTATATAAATACAGGAGGTCTTTTCCTCATTTGGACACACACATCTCATCACATCTCTCTCTCTCTCTCTCTCCTGCACAGAAAAGAGGCTCTTCTCCTACTGAGAAAAAAGGGACTCTTCTCTCACACGTGTGGAAGGAACGATGCAGAATTTAGGGCTGCAACTGCAGATCGGAAGTTTGACCAGCGTTGACCATCAGGCTCTCTCTCAGAACTGTCCAATAGGTGAAGCTGACTCTCCTTGGAAATCCGGGTGATGTTGGTGATCTCGGTGATGCCGATCATGCTCATGCCGATGCTGGTGATGCCGATCATGCTGATGCCGACGCTGGTGATGTCGATGATGCTGATGCCAGTGATGCTAGTGATGCCGATGATGCCGATGATGTTGATGCCAGTGATGCCAATGATATTGATGTTGGTGATGTTGATGCCTGTGATGCTGATGCTGTTGATCTAGGGTTTGCTATTGATATAAATCATACTTTTGTACTATTTCTCTCTGCTGAATTATTGAAGATAAAAGAAGATTTGATCAAAGGGTTTCCCCATATTGGGGTTTGTCCCTGGCTAGCTACCACATCTTGTGTCTCTTGTCTTGGCTTGTTTTCTATCGATCGTTTAATGTTCTATCTGCACTTTACTTACTGTACATGTGATTGCTAATCCGTGGATAACAATAATAAAAAGAAGTAAACTGCTCTAAGCATAGAACATACCATAACTTAAAACGTCCAACAAGAAGAAAGGAGGAAAGAATGGGAGAAAGTAAAGTCAGCTAAGAGAGGCAGGAAAGTGGCCATGGTTGAAAAAAAAGAAAGCCCATGTCACTAATAGAGTAACACACAAGAAATAGGGATTTGAGGCCCCAAGAGAGTACCTAAACATGGTAAGCTATAATTGCATAGGTTATCCATGGATAAGGGGACCAAGGTTGGGGCCCATATCCAAGGTAAAGACATTATTTGTCTTATGGAAACATATGAATGCAATGGATGTAGAATTCCATACTTCAAAGGATACACTAAAATCTTTTTATGGAACTAAGAAACAAAATTAGGTAAAGGACATGGAGGAACAACAATCCTAATAAAAGAAACATGGACCAAGATTATAAAATTGGAGAAAGAAGACCCAAATAAACAATTTACATGCCTGAAAATAACAAATATGGATGCAACAATAAGGTTGGTTGCTTGTTATTTTGCTCCAAAAAGCTCAAAATTCTACAAAAAAAAAAAGGAACCTAGATAGTGAAGACCCACATGCAACATTGAAAAAAGATATTTCAAAATTTAGTACTAAGGGAGAAATATTCCTAATTGGGTATTTTAATGCTAGAACAGCAAACAATCAATTTATTAAGTTGGGCAGCGAAATGGGAGAGGATAACAATCTACTATGGCTTAGAGAGAATGAAGAGCACCCTTGGAGGAGGACATTGCAAAATGGGAAAGAGAAGGTTTCACACTTTGGAGAAGAAATATTAGGCCTTTGTAGCCTAAATGACATGGTTATATGTAATGGCACGAAATATTGGCCAAAGTCCAATAGTATTACTTGTAAAACATACAACGGCCAAAGCACAGTAGACTATGTTAGATGCTCTCAAAAGTCTATTTCCAAGTTGTTGAACTTTAGTATCAAGTGCTGCCCTATAGAGCTAGACTTTGACCATTTGCCTCTCCTTATTAAGCTTGGTATAAATATAGAAGAACAAAAGGGGGAACATCCCCATCATTTGCACAGGAAAGTTTCAGAACATGGGAGAATTATCTTAAACCAAGAAAATCAGGAGCTATTTAGGGTTGCTCTTAAAGAACACCTCCAGTTGGCCAAAAACAACAATAGGGGCTGCAAGGATAATGGAAGAGATAAAAGACATGTTTACAGTAGTATGTTGATCCCCTTAATACACAAAGCTTTAAAGGTATGTAAGAGATCTGAGCCTATGAAGAGGATCACAATACCTTCCCAGCTAATCCTTGGTATGATAAAGAATGCAAGGATGCAAAAAGATTTCTCAAAGAAAAGTCAAGAAAAGAAAGCAAGATTATATATAAACAATTGATAAAATCAAAGAAAGAAAGTTATGTAATTTCAAGAAGGAAGGAATTAATTTATTTGAAAAACATAATCCCAAAGGTTTTTGGAAGGAACTATAGCAAAAGAAAGCAAATAGAAAACAATATCACAGGGGCTTTGTGGTTAGACTATGCAAAACTTTTGTATGAGAGGACAAATGAGAAAAGTAAGCCTCCCATAATTGTCTCCTCAACAGAGATATTCTTCGGTTGCTAATATTGAACAAAGTATAAAGAAACTGGAAAATGGCAAGGCACAGGACATTGACAGTTTACAAGTAGAATTTTTAAAATGGGGAATGAAGCTTCTAGCCCACACAACAAGGAGATATTTAACAGAGTCAATCAATATAGCTTTCTGGTTGAGTGGACAACCATTTTTGTTATACCTCTTCACAAAACTGGAGATATCAATAACCCTTCTAACTATTGTACTATTATGATCAACCCACTTCTTGGGAAACTTTTTGGGAGCATGCTAGAGCGCAAAATCAAAGAATTGGCAGAAAAAGAGGGAAAAAGAGCAAAGGGGCAATTTGGCTTTAAGCCTAAACATTCTACCATTGATCCTTGCATCACTCTAAGACACTTCATTGAAAAATTTTGGGACAACCAAGGTGGGGAAGCATTTTGTTGCTTTGTTGACTTTAAAAAAGCCTTCAATACTGTCCCTAGAGATAAATTATGGCACAGAATGGAAGAACTAGAGGTCCCAAAGGAATATAGGACAATTTTTCATAAACTTTATGAGAGGGTTAGAGTCAAAATCAGAAAGAATAAAAAAATGAATGCATGTTTGAATGTTTTGACAATAATAGAGGATTCAAACAGGGATGTCCTTTTTCTCCCACATTATTTTATGCAACCAACTCACAAAATCGAATAAAATATAGATCAACGACTTCAAAATTAGCTTCTTCGAGGGACCAACCTCCTTTACATTACACAAATGAACAATTCTTGGATGATACAAAAGACAAGACCTACTTTCTATATATAGGAGTCTAAGAGGTCCCAATACAATCAGAGCCTACATAACAATAATATTGTAGGGGCACAACAATAACAATAGTGGGCTTCTATGGGGCACAATAATAACAACGTGGGGACTATATGGTCACAATAATAAAATAAGGGGGTTGCACTAATAGAAATAAGGCGTTACACTAGTAGTATAGGGACCTAACATGCCCCTCTCCTTTAAAACGTGTTGTCCTCAACGCTTGAGTAGTTCTAGATGCTTCTGTATAAAATTTTCATCCTCCCATGTGGAATCTTCAATGGGTAAGTTCTTCCACTTGATGAGATACTCTGAAATTGATCGATTTCGTAGCTATCAGTTTCTTGTTTCTGTGACTCCTTCTGGTTCCAATATGATTTTTGCTTCCTCGTCAAGTTCTGGAAATATTGTTTGAATTGGGATCTTCTCACCTATAACCTTCTTTAAGCATGAAACATGGAAAACTGGGTGCACTCAACAAAATGCAGGAAGCTCCAATTTGCATGCCATAGTACCAATTTTTTTGTAAAACCTTGTATGGACCATAATACTTTGGTGATAATTTATTATCCTTGTTAGCTTGCTTGAGGGACATTTGTTTGTGTGGTTGTAGTTGTAGAAATACCCAGTCACCTACATCAAAACTTCTTTCGTTGCGATGTTGATATGACTGTTGTTTCATTCTATTATGTGCCAAAGTGAGGTTATCCTTTAAGAGTTTGAGAACTTGTTGTTGATGCTCGATGTGATCTTCCACTGCTTGAACCTTAGAATTTGCTTTTAAAGATTATGTGATGGACGGTGGATGATATCCATAAAGTGCCATAAATGGGGTCATTTTCACTACAGTATGGAAGGAAGTGTTATACCACCATTCAGCCAGAGGCATCCACTTGACCCATTGTGTCCGTTTATCAGATACAAAGAAACAAAGACATCCTTCCAAACATTTATTCACTATTTAAGTTTTCCCATAAGATTGAGGATGATACGATGAGCTATGAGCTAACTGAGTACCCAGACAAGAAAATAATTATGTCCAAAAATTTCCAATGAAAATGCTATATATGTCACTTAAAATAATCTTTGGGTTTCCATGTAGCTTTTGAATTGTTTCCATAAATGCAGTAGCAATTGTATTGGCTTCAAATGGATGAGATAATGCACAAAAGTCTATCAATTACCACCATGATGACACTCTTTCCTTTGGACTTGGGTATACTTGTGATAAAATCCATTGAAACCTCCTCCCAGTGGTGACTTGGAATGGATAAAGGTTGTAACAGACCTGGGGTCTTAATTGTCTCAACTTTATTTTGTTGGAAAACCAAACATTTTGCCACAAACTTTTGAATATTAGATTTAAGGTCATCCCCAAAAAATTATTTCTTAACCCTGTGGTAAGTTTTTGAAAATCCTGAGTGCCCTCCTAAGGGAGAGGTATGAAATTCCACAAGAATATTTTGTTTGAGTTGGGAATTCTTACAGAAGTATAAGAGATCTTTGTACCATAACGAAACATTTTTCCAGCTAAATGTATTAGATGTACTGGGATCTTGCTGCAATTTTTGGATGAGTGCCCACACTTATTCGTCATTCTTCTATTTATCTCTTGCTTCATTTATTCAATCTGGTTGGATAATAGAAATGGCACAAAAAAATGCTTCCACGTCCTCATCCTTTCTTGAGAGTGCATATGCAACAACATTTTGCTTCCATTTTTTGTAGATGATTTCAAAGTCATAACCCAACATCTTTGTGACTCATTTTTGTTGTTCTTCTGAAAATAATTTTTGTTTTAAAAGTATTTAAGACTATCATGATCCGTTTTTACCTTGAAGTGTCTTCCCATTAGGTAAGGTCGTCATTTTTTAAGTGCGTGTAGTATTGCCAACATTTCCTTCTCATAAATAGCTTTGTGTAATACTTTCCTTTGATTGGACAACTTTCGAAAGCAATGGGTCTTTCTTTTTGCATTAAAACAACACCAATTCCATTTCTTGAGGCATCACATTCCACAATAAAGGTTTTTGTGAAGTCTGGCATAAGCTGATGCTTGGCATATTGCCTCTTTAAGATGATCAAAGGCCTTCGTTGCTTCTGGAGTCCAAGAAAATGCACCTTTCTTTAGTAATGTTGTTGGACGTGATTCTATTTTCCCATAATTCTTAACAAACTTGCGATAAAACCCTGTCAACCCGAGAAATCCTCGCAGATGCTTTATGGATGTGGGAATTTTACACTCCTTAATGGCTTTAATTTTGCTAGGGTCTACCTTAACACCTTCATGAGATACAATATGACCCAAATAATTCCACCTCTTATACTCCAAAGAAACATTTGGAGATTTTTTCATATAATTGTTTCTCCTCCAATAGTTTGAGCACCCTATCAACACGTTGAACATGATCCTTCCAAGACTTGTTGTAGATTAGTATCTCATAAAAAAATACTAACACAAATTTTCTAAGGAAGAGTTTGAAAATGGAATTCATCAAACCTTGAAATGTTGAAGGTGCATTGGTAAGGCCAAAAGGCATGACCAAAAATTCATAATGACCCTCATGAGTTCTAAATGTTGTTTTTGGAATGTCTTCTGTCTTCATTCTGATTTGATCTTATCCTGAACGAAGATCCAACTTGGTGAAGTAAATTGCTCCATGTAATTCATCCAATAATTCATCAATGACACGAATGGGAAATTTATCGTTAATAGTAAACTTGTTGAGCACCTTATAATGCGAACACATGCACCATGATCCATCCTTCTTGTGTACCAATACCACTGAAGCAGAGAGAACTTTGACTAGGTTGAATTATACTAACCTCTAGCATTTTTGCAACCATACGTTCAATTTCACTCTCTTGGGCATATGGATATCTTTAAGGCTTGATGTTTGGGGGAACACTTCCTGGAATCAAATGAATAACATGATCATGATCACGATTAGGTGGGAGGCCCTTTGGGAGTCTCTAATACCTTTGAATGATTGTCCAAAACTTTTTGGAGATTTGGAGAACTAGATGATTTTAATGTGGGAACCCTTAGTGAACATAATTGTGCAAGTACGGCTCATTTTTCTTTCTTTAGAAGATTTGTCATGTTGTTAGAGCTTATTAACTTTCCTGGTTTCCCTGTGATACCCCTTAATTCAAATTCCTTTTGCTTCCCAAAAAAAATTCAAGAAAAGTTTTTGAAAATTAAAAGCTATCGTACCCAAAGATTGTATCCATTGGACTCCTCATACAAGATCAGCACCACCCATATTGAACTATTCGTTACATATTCTCCCATGGATAGATTGATATTATGGCACTTTCCAGAGCAATTTATGGTTCCTCCATTTGCAATCATCACTTGACACTCTGGTGTTGGATGTAGTAAGCAATTCAATTCCTTGGCTATCTTACAATGAATAAAATTATGGGTACTACCCGAATCAATCAACACTATTACCTTTTTCTTCTTGATATGTCCTTCTATCTTGAGAGTTTGATGAGTGCTAATTCCTGCCAATGCATTACAAGATATGGTCAGATTCATTTCTTCTTTCTCTAGGGTTGGTTCTTGGTGTATATCCTCTTCTTTTGATGTTTCTTGTTCCTTTTCTTCCTCCTCTTCATAATCTATGTAAAATAATTT
>APFE031749420.1:145923-156668 GCA_000404065.3 Pinus taeda
TATGGAGATCGAAATATTGCTCCATCTGTAGTATCCATGTTATGGGATCCTTGCCATCAAACTTCCTCATATTGATCTTTGGAACATGGTGGGTCTTCAAACCAAAATTAGATTCTATGGAATCATGATTAACGTTTATTTTGCTCTCATCGTGAGTTTCCTCTACTACCTTTTCACCATTAGGAAGCATTTCTTGAAGCAACTTTGCCAATCCTCCTTTCAAACCTTCCATGTCTTTCTTCAAATCTTCAATGTTTTACTTCTAAACCATCCATCTTATATTTCACGCCATCAATCTTAGCTTCCACACCTTTCTTTAAACCATCCATCTTAGCTTCTGTTACCTTTTGTGAGAATGAAATTTGTTGCACTTGGTCTCGTAATTTTGATATATCATGTTGCGTTTCTTCCTCTTCATGAGTCATGGTAGAAATTTCAGGTTGCTTACTAGGTGTTTCCATTTTCTTTCTTCGAGGCATCAATTAATGATAATTATGCTTCATTATGCATTTTGAATTACTTCAAATTAATTTTTCAAATCAAATTTATGCAAAATTTAAAAAACTACACACCTTTTTTCGCTTTATAGGAGCTCAATATTGAATCTGTTGTATCTCTATCATTTCAGATCTCCAAGGTCTGAAATTTTGTCTTGTGGTAGCCTTTTGTGTCCCTTTTCCAACCCCAATAGTCTAATCAAGATTGGATTCTCCAAGTAATATTTATTCCAAATATCCCACAATGGCCAGATTATAGACTAATTCAGTAGAGAAAACTTGTACGAAGTTCCACGTGTCACTGTTTCAACCATCGGACCTGGAAATGATATACATAAAACCAAAGTCTGTGCTCTTTCTATAACATCTTACGACATTTCAATTTGATGCTCAGAGAGAAATTTATGATGATTTTCCTAAGGTCACCTATTTAAGATATAATTCCTGAGCCTGCAAAAACCCTAACTTCCTTGGATCATATCTCCGAAAATATAGCGATAAAATATCTAAAATTCAGACCCGGGGTTCCTCAATATTTCGACTCAAATGGGTTTTAAATTTAGCTTCTGAAACTTCATAGTAAAAATTTATAGGTAAAATTCCACAATGACATGTTTGAAGCAGTGAAACCCTAGAATCCAAAGCTCTAATACCAAATGTTATGCAACCAGCTCACAAAATAGAAGAAAAGATATATCAATGACTTCAAAATTAGCCTCTTCGAAGGGGAAACCTCCTTTACATTACACAAATGAATAATTCTTGGATGATACAAATCACAATACCTATTTTCTATATATAGGAGTCTAAGGGGTCCCAATACAATCAGAGCCTACATAACAGTAATATTGTAGGGGCACAACAATAGTGGACTTCTATGGGGCACAAAATAGGGACTAATGGTCACAATAATACAATAAGGGGGTTGCACTAATAACAATAAGGGGTTACACTAGTAGTATAGGGACCTAACACATTATTTGGTTTATATATTGATAAGATTGAAGAGTGGATAAACAATACCAAAGGAGAAGGCATCCAGTTGGCAAGATATATGGTGAAACTACTTTTATATGCAGATGACCTTATTCTTATCGCTAAATCAACACTAGGTTTGAGAGAACACTTGAGAGCTCTGGAAATCTTTTGTCAAGAGGTGGGAATGCAAGTAAATACCAACAAAACTAAAGTCATGATTTTTTCTCTAAAAAGAAAGAAACATCAGGGTACTTTTTTCTTTGAGGGTAGCCCCTTGGAGGTGGTAGATGAGTACAAGTATTTAGGAATTTACTTTCACTATAGGCTTAGCTAGGAAAAAAATAGATCAAAGAGAATCCAAGGAGGGTGGAAAGCTTTGTACCTCCTTCAGAACAGGAGTATACAAGGAGAACTATGGGATTGGAAGACTAATAAAACCCTCTTTGGTATATTAGTGGTGCCAGTTATCCTCTATGGTTGCGAAAGATGGGGGAGAAACATGTCAAGCCACAAATGGCGACAAATAGAAAGAATTCAAAAGCACCTGATCACAAGTAGCCTCAAAGTTAAATCAACAGTCCCATATGATATCCTTTTGGCTGAGGTTGGTATGTTTCCAATTGAGGTGTCAGCAATCATTCATCTGTTGAACTACCTGAAGAAGGTTAAAAATGTAGATTTTTCTATAGATTCACAACTCATGTAATGTACTAAAACACAATACAATAATCTACTCTACTCTTTAAACAGTGGAAACCAATGATCGTTGAAAACAATAATCGGTAAGAGGAATATAATCAAAGACACATAGCACAATTGTTTCTCTGGGGAAAGCCACTACTCAAAACCCCGACTATTTATTTCATTAATTAGAAATCTGAGTGATAATATAAAACTTATTCTCACAGACAATTCCGCACAAGTATGATCAACTCTCTGCCTCACAAGCCTACAATGATCAACACTTGGCCAATTTTTGCTGCCTGTTGAGCCCCTATTTCCTTGTGCAATTCATGTGAGGAATAGCCCATATTTAATTGGGAATTTCTTATTCCATAACTACGCAATCCAAATCTAGGTCCTCTTCTGATTGCATGCATGATCTTTACAACTCGGATCATTCTACAACTAATAGTACAACGTTGAGAAATGGCAACAAGAAATTTCAGTTTAATTTGTCCTTGAATTAAACTATGAATTAAAATCGAATTATATTCTCATAGCAACTTGTAAATAGTTAATTAAGTTTAATTGACTTAATTAACTTAGGAATTTTGAGTTGGAAGTCTTTCTATAGTAATCTATATGTTCTCCCTAAATTTTAGGGGTCAAGAATGAGTTTATTTGAGTTGTAATTAGATAACTCAGTTTCGTTAACTTATAGACAGTTAAACTAGTTCTAAATATTTGTGGAACTAGTAGAGGTCTAGTAGTGAGTTGGTGCACTAGTGCATCCTCAATGCTACTCCAACTAACTAGAGATTCGCTCAAGAAAAACTCATGCATGTCGATTCAGAGAAAGACCCAATTGAGACTAGAGTGCAAGGACAATGTACTATCTGGTTGTAGAATGATCTGAGTTGTACAGATCATGCATGCAATCAAAAGAGTACCTAGTTTTGGATTGCACAGTTATGGAAGAAGAAATTCCCAATTAAATATAGGTTATTCCTCACAGGAATTGCACAAGGAAATAGGGGCTCAGCAGGCAGCAAAAATTGACTAAGTGTTGGTCAGTGCGAGCTTGTGAGGCAAAGAGTTGATCATACTTGTGCATAATTGTTCTTGTGAGAACAAGATTTGTATTATCTCTTAGATTTATGATTAATGCAATAGATAGTTGGGGCTTTGAGCAGTGGCTTTCCCTAGAGAAACGATTGTGTTATGTGTCTTTAATTATCTTCCTCTTGTCGATTATTATTTTCATCAATTCTTGGTTTTCATTGTTTAAAGAGTAGAGTAGATTCTTGTCTTGTGTTTTAGGACATTACATGAGTTGTGAATCTATAGGAAAATCTACATGGTATCGAAGTTGAAGACAGTATAATAGAGGAGATTTCGAAGTTTTTGAGTTTTGGGTTACAAGTGAAATTCAAATTTGCAATACATACTTCAGGATCGACAGATGGTGTTCTATGGTTTGCGGTTCTAGTATGCATTGGAAGGCAACTCAAATTATATAGCCTGGAAGGACAGAATGGAGGTTGTGTTGGAGGATAATGAATTTAAGGAATTCGTTGATGAAAACATTCTTAAGCTAGCAGCATCAGATGCACTAAATCCGGCTGAATAGAAGAAGTGTGTGACGAAGGAGAGGTAGATAATCCTTGTGGGAGTTCGAGACCACATTGTCTCGAGTCTCCACGGGAAGGAAAATCCATATGCTATGTGGAAAGCATTGACAGGCCTATTTCACAACAACAGTGACCATAGGAAGTTGGCATTGAAAGACAAACTTCGAAAAATCAATATTGAGAAAGGTAAGACAATTCCAAAATACTTGATCAAGTTCACTCACTGTCGTGATGAGCTTGGAAGTGTTGGAATAACCGTTTCCAAGGATGATATGGCGAGCCTAGCTCTCCTAGGCCTTCCTAAGAGTTGGCATAACTATCAGGACTTTGTCAATGGGAGGGAGAAGTTGCCATATTGGGAATGACTATGGTTATATTTGATGCAGGAGGAGATTAGAAGGAACACCAGAGACAGTTCCTCATCAAAGACAGATGATGAGGAAAATTGTGCCTTAGCGATTAAGGTAAGGAAAGGGAAGGCGTCCCATTCCAAATTGGATTCTTTCCATGGAGGTAAGAATAAATACATGCCAAAAAGTTAAGTGCTTTCATTATCACAAGCTGGGACATTTTGCTACAAATTGCCCGCTTAAGAAGTCCAAGAAGAAGTCCTCGGGAGGAGACGTGGGTGAGGCTTTGGCCTCTCAATTCAAATTGGAATTTACTCTCATTGCATGCATGGTGTCATCAATGATGGGTATTGTATGGTACCTTGACAGTGGAGCTTCATTCCACATGACTGGTGAAAAGGAGTTGTTCAGTGACTTAGAGGAGAAAGATCTCTAGATGCATATCGAGATGGGTGACAACGGGAGGTATAGTGCTATTGGATTGGGCACGGTTAATTTTCAGAGGGAGCAAGGTGCTCCTCTCACCTTGAGGGATGTTATGTATGTGCCCGGATTGAAGAAGAACTTAGTATCGGTCGCCATGCTTGAGGATAGAGGCTATGATGTGATTTTCTCAAAAGGAAAGGCATTCTTTCGACACATAGCCATGAGTCAAGTAAAGAAGATAGGGATTCGAGTTAACAATGTTTATAAGCTGGAGGTAGAGGATTGTATTTCTTTGAGCACGAAAGTAGAGAAGGTGCAGAGCAGAGATGTTGGTGAGTTGTGGCACAGGGGATTGGGCCACTTGCATCATGGGGCTTTGAAAATCATGCAACAGATCTCTATTGGTCTTCCCAAAGGTAAGCTTGAGAAATTTGATACATGCAAGGGGTGTACTTTGGGAAAATACACCAAGGCTTCTTTTCACGACAAAGACAATCGAGCAGAGGTGATTCTAGAGTGATTCCATTCAGATGTGTGTGAATCATTCTCGATAGCATCCATGACCAAACATAGGTATTATGTTATATTTGTTGACAACGTTTCTCGTAAATGCTAGATATTTTTCATGCAGAAGAAGGATCAAACTTTCACAAAGATTTTTGAATTTAAAGCATTGGTCAAGAAAGAGTTTGGCAAGAAAGTTAAAGCTCTAAGAAGTGATAACGATGGTGAGTATGTTTCAAATGAGTTTAATAACTTCTGTGTGATAGAAGGGGTTAAATGACAGTTGATGGAACCCCATAACCCACAGCAGAATGGAGTGATCGAGAGGAAGAACAAAAGTATTATAGGGGAAACACAAGCGATGTTGCATGATCAGGGCCTACCACTACACTTGTTGGCTGAGGCATGCAACACAACAGTTTATTTTTAAAACCATAGCCCGCATTAGATTCTTGGGATGAAGACACCATAGGAGGATTATTTAGGTAAGAGACCAGATGTTGGTCACTTCAGGATTTTTGGGTCATCGATATATTTCCATGTGACCAAAGATGCACGAAAGAAGCTTGAGCCAACAACAGAGTTGAGGGTATTTTTGGGGTACACTGGTACACATCACAACTATTAGGTGTACTTGCCAACCAGCAGGATGGTTGTGTTTCACAAGGATGTCAGATTCGATGAGTGAAGGCCATGAGAACTTCCCTTGAGAGGAATATTTAGCTACATGCGATTGAGGAGCCTAAAATTGATGTGGAGCAGCCACATGTAGAAGATCCAAGAGTGGAGACATCCACTCAGGCAGAGTCTTCCAGAGATGGGAGAAAGTGCACCAAAGAGGCTGACAGGTTATTGCATGATGCATAGGAGAATGTGGGAGCACTCACATCTCAGCACAGGCAGAGGAGTTCACCTGAGAGGTACACTGGATACATGGCTCTTATGAGCGGATGTGTTGAGATAGAGCAATCTTCCTTTGAGGAGGCAGTGCAACAACTGGTTTGTGTTGATGCCATGGTGGAAGAGTATGACTCCATAGCTCGTAACACTATTTGGGATGTGGTCCCGAGACCAGAGGACAAGTCAATGGTGAGCTCCTGATGGATTTACAAGGTAAATCAAGTTGCAGATGGTAGTGTGGAGAAGCATAAGGCCATGTTTGTGGCATGTGGCTTTTCACAAATAGATGGGATTAACTATGATGAGACCTTTGCTCTTGTTGCAAGTTACTCATAGATCAGATCTATATTGACACTATCAGCGCAGATGGGTTGGAAGATACATCAAATTGATGTAAAGACAACCTTCCTTAATGGCACGATTGAGGAAGAGGTGTTCATAGAGCAACCTGAAATTTTTGAGACCTTCGACCATGAGTCGCATGTGTGTCGTCTCAAGAGAGTGTTGTATGGGCTGAAGCAAGCACCTCGTGCTTGGTACACCAGGATCGATAGCTACTTCACCGGGTTGGGCTTCACCAAGAGTGAAGCGGATGCAAACCTGTACCACATATGTGGAAGGTAATTGGTCGATCATTATGTTATATGTCGACAATTTGATTTTGACATATGATGATTAGTTGATAAAGTCTTGCAAGAAGTACCTTGCGAGAGAGTTTGAGATGAAGGGCATGGGGCTCATGCATTACTTTCTGGGCATGGAAGTATGGCACGGTGATGGGGAATTGTTTGTGTCTCAGGGAAAGTATGCCAATGAGATACTCAGAAGGTTCCGTATGGAGAGCAACAAACCCATGGAGACTCCTCTAGCAGGTAACCAGAGGAAATAGGATGCTACTTTAGGGGAAGTAGTGGAAGTTATTGTTTACAGGGAACTTGTGGATTCAATCATGTATTTGATGAACACACGATCGTATATGTGCTATGCAGTTAACCCGCTTATTCAAGCGGTGGTTAGGCTTACCAAGTTGTATTGGAAGGCGGAAAATAATATGTTGAGATACCTCAAGGGCACTTCTCAGTATGGATTGTGGTACAGATGGACAGATGGAGTGAAGCTTCAAGGCTTCACCGATGTAGATTGGGCAGGGAGTCCATCTGACGGGAAGAGCACATCAAGAGGGATCTTTAGTATTGGGTCAGCAGCAGTTTCTTGGTACAACAGGAAACAAAGATCGATTGCACTCAGTTTGGCAGAGGCAGACTACATGGCTGCAAGTCAGGCAACATGTGAGGCCATCTGGATGCGTAAGATTTTGGTTGGTTTGTTTGGTCAATAGATGGATCCAATTGTGACTTACTGCAATAATCAGATTTGTATCAAACTATCTAAAAATCTAGTTTTTCATGATCGGTCCAATCATATTGATATTCGATGTCATCATCTTCGAGATTGTGTATTGAGGCGGATTATGTTGTTGGAGTACATTCCCACAGAGGAGAAAGATGTTGATATTTTGACAAAGGCATTATCAAGATGTAAATTCTAGTTTCATAGAGACAGGATCGGGATAGTTGATAATCCCTTTCTTGTTGAGAAGGAGTATTGAGAAATGGAAACAAGAAATTCCAGTTTATTTTTTCCTTGAATTTAACTGTGAATTAAAAATGAATTATATTTTCATAGCAACTTGTAAATAGTTAATTAAGTTTAATTGACTTAATTAGCTTAGGAATTTTGAGTTGGAAGTCTTTTTGTAGTCATGTATATGTTATCCCTAAATTTTAGGGGTCAAGGATGAGTTTATTTTAGTTGTAATTAGATAACTCAGTTTGACTAAGTTATAGACAGTTAAACTAGTTCTAACTGTTTGTCAAACTAGTAGATCTCTAGTAGTGAGTTGGTGCACTAGTGCATCCTCAGTGATACTCAAGCTAACTGGAGATTCACTCAAGAGAAACTCATGCATGTCGATTGAGAAAAAGGCCTAGTTGAGACAAGAGTCCAAGGACAATGTCCTATTAGTTGTAGAATGATCCAAGTTGTACAGATCATGCATGCAATAGGAAGAGTACATAGTTTTGGATTCCGCAGCTATGGAAGAAGGAATTCCCAATTAAATATCGGCTATTCCTCACAGGAATTGAGCGACGAAATAGGGGCTCAGTAGGAAGTAAAAATTGACTAAGTGTTGGTCAGTGTGGGCTTCTGAAACAGAGAGTTGGTCATACTTGTGCGGAATTGTTCTTGTGAGAACAAGCTTTGTATTATCTCTCAGATTTCTGATTTATGCAATAGATAGTCAAGTTTTTTAGCAGTGGCTTTCCCCAGAGAAACAATTGTGTTATGTGTCTTTGAATATCTTCCTCTTGTCGATTATTGTTTCATCGATTCTTGGTTTCCGTTGTTTAAATAGTAGAGTAGTGTTGAGTCCCAAAATTACACCTTCCCTACATCCCTTTTTAGCCTTTTTCTCCAGTTAGCTGAACCTCTAAGCTATCAAATCACTGCATAATAGTTTAAAATGAGTATATAAATGGTTTCCTAACTATGTTTTGTGACTGTTATTTGGTTTAGATTTTTGTTCAACTAGCTGCGAAATCTGCCACTTTCCGCAGCCAGAATCAATTTCCGCAGCCTTTTTGTTAAACTGTATGCTACAGGTGTCCATTGAAGAACTTAGCCACATGGGCAAGCCATAAAGGACGTGGACATGGAATGTGTCCCCTTGGTTCAGCCAAATCATCCATAGAAGCCCGCGGTCAAGGCCGGTCAAACGATGGTCAACACAAGGAGTTAAGCGGTGGCACGGCTCTGTTTTCAACACGAGGAGGATTGCGTGGCAAGGTCCTGAGTTTTAGGAGGTGTGTTAACACCTAGGGACTACTCATCGACCGAATCCGACAAACCATCTCTTGGATTTACTGTCCATGGCCACCATGCTGCTATAACTCCGGATTTTGTCTTTTATGTGCTTGGCTACCAGCGCAGGCCGTGTTAGTTTGTTATGTATTTTCTACTATAAATAACGCATCTCCATATGCGTATAGCTAGTTAGTTGTTGTGTATAAAGTTGACTGTTGTAAGAGCCTTTGAGCGGAGACTTAGTCTCTATTTCATAACTGTTTTGCAATATATGAGAAGATACTGATTTTGCGTTCAATTTCATGATTGGTTCTAATTGACCAAGGGTGCAGAGGGCCCCTGTACACCAAGGTCTTGTAGCTGATGTATAGTTTTATGTTTTTTCTACATTTTACGCTCTTGATACCATAGATACTTGCTGTATATATTAATTTACTCATGGTTTATGTCATTTGTTGTTCATAAGTCTCTTTTATGCTTTTATTTGATTGTCAACTGATCAGTGTTTGCATTTCAGGTTCTAATAGGAAGCCCGGGCAGTACATATAAGTTTTGATGACTAATGACATGATGGGATCATCTTGTCCTACTGCTGATTTTTTTTATTGATTTTAATTCCAGCATTGCTTATTTCTTAGTTTTGCTTTGATTCATTTACTTTGCTGCAAGTTAGTGATTGGACTATTCATATCATTCTTCAGTTACCAAATGATGAGGGATTGTAGAGTGAATGTGTAGCTTAATCATAGTTTTATTTCATGCAACTTAGATATCAAATCATTCAATTTGTGTATGACTACTTCCTATAGCCAGAGCGAGTCAAATGGTGAGGGGTCAAAAAATGAGTTGATGTGATATGATTAGTTTACTTTGCTTTCAGTCTTTAAATTGCTTTGACTTCAGTCTTTTCTCTTCTTTATAACAGCAGCAAGGATACTGGGTTCCATAGTCATAGTTCACTGTTTTGTTAATTAAAATCTAGGCACATCTTGATTTCATCATTGTAATGTTTAAACACCTTTGGAACACTTTGAAGTTTGGAAATTATTCATTGAATACAATTGTCCATACTTGATTACTAGAATCACCATCTCACACACCATCTCACATTAGGAAATCAACAAGAAGATAAACATAAAAACAAACCAAAAACTAAAAACGACAAAGAAATAAGAAAATGGTTATCTTGCATAGATAGTGCACTTCATTTCAACAGTTTACGACTCCCGGATTGACAATTCATATAGCAATTTAGAACACACTAAATTGACCAAACATTTTGGCGTCGTTGCCGGGGAAGTGAAACTAGGTAGCCAAATTCTTAAAAATATATATATATAAAAACAAGAAAATTTCAAGGAAGGTAAAAATTGATGATTTCTCAAAGTATGCTCTCCTCTTGCGCCTAGTGTGACCTGGAGGATCGGAAAAGAGAGTTATTGATTTAATAATTTCTTGAGTTTGCTCTCTTCTTGCACCTTGAGTGATCTGGAAGATCAGAAAGAGAATTATTAACCTGACTTGAAGAAATAAAAATGATATGCATAGAGCAAGAGATTCTAGAGGAAAGTTTATAGCTAGGGCCAAGAGTTCAATTTTTATAACTCCATCTACTCCAAGGTATAGGCAAGATACACCTCCAACATCTCCAACTCATACTCCTAGCCTTAGGATCCCTAGAGTTCAAGAGGCAGTAGATGAATTAGGAGACTCTCCCACACTATCCACCGAATCTGAGTTAGGAAAAGACCCTTTCTTTGATTCTAGAGGAAAACACATTGTAATTGAAGAAGTTGAATCACCAGAAGAAGAAGATGGAGAAATTCCTCCTCGTTTGCCATTGATAGAAGAACCAAAGGACTCTGAAATCTCTGAGGAAGCTATCATGACAGAGGAAGTAGTAAATGGATTTGGAGGAGGTAGAGGTAGAG
>APFE031749424.1:1549-17627 GCA_000404065.3 Pinus taeda
TTAGGGGGAGAGAGAAGGAGGGAGAAATAGAGAGAGGGAGAGAGGGAGAGAGAGGGAGGGAAAGAGAAGGAGGGAGGAAGAGGGTGAAAGAACAGAGGGGGAGGGAGCGGGCGAGAGGGAGGGAGAGAGACACTAGGAGGGAGAGGGAGAGGAATAGCTTGGAGAGAGAGGAGGATAAGGAGAGGGATTAGGGGAGAGGGGAAGGGAGAGGGGAAGAGAGAGAGAAAGGTGGCGGGAGAGAGGGAACACGAATGGGAATGGGGGAGAGAGAAAGGGAGAGAAAGAGAGAGAGAAGGAGAGGGAGAGGGGAGATAGAGTGAGAGACAAAGTGGGAGAGGGGTAAGGAGAGGGGGATAGGGTGGGATAGGGGTAGGTAGAGAGGGAGAGGGAAAGGGAGGGATGGAGAGGGAAAGGGATGGAGATAGAAGGATGGAGGAGAGGGAGAGGGGGAGAGGGTGGGATAGGGGTAGCGAGAAATGGGTAGGGAAAGGGAGGGAGGGAGAGGGAAAAGGAGGGAGATAGAAGGACAGAGGAGAGGGAGCGGGAGGTAGAGGGATAGATAGATCCAGTGTCATAATAGAATCATCCTAATAAGCTATCTCCAAAAAACATTATTCGCAACTTGGGAGAGAAAACAACGCTGTGTGATGTAAGCCTCTACCCAAGGTCTTGATTTGCGCTTCACCAAACAACATAGATCGATACATGTGAATATATTCGTTGACGTCGAACATGCACGAAATCATCTAATTACCAGCCAACAATGGAGACCATTAACAGATGCAAGGAAGGCCACCGATAATGGTGATGGTGTCCAAGATGCATAGTACAATCTAACAAGTGTGAAAGATGTCTTTGTCGTCGAACACCCATAGAATCACTTAACTAGGATCCAATAATGAGAACCCTTGACCAAATACAAGGAAACCTACCACTAATGTCTACAAGTACCAAGGCACTGAATGTGTTTTTGGGTTTTCTTCCTAGATAGAGTGTTGAACTTGATAGGAAGATACCTATCGAAAGGTAGGAAATAATGTGTCCTACATCAATCGACATGAAATGGGACAAGAATGATTTGTTTTTTGAGGAATATTTTGAGCATTTGGGTCTAAACAATAGAGGGCATGATTAAAGGATATGTTTGATGGGTTGATGGAGGAAACAAAAGGTTAACCCTTGAACAATAGAAGGCACAAAAATGGTTTTAACCAGACAACACTAGACTCATGAACACCAAAGAGTGTTAGGATACAAAGGTGCAAGAACATCAGGGTATATAGGCTAAACTCATAGGATGGTAGGATTCATATTGAGAGGCCGTCAAAAGGAAGGTTTATTTGAGGGAGTGCCATGTTCAAGGGAACGACTATTGCGAAACCAAGCTATCTAATATGGAATACAGTTGTACTGTCCACTTTCCTCGTCTGATTAGCTTAATGAGTCCAGACGGGTAAACTCATCGATATTTTCATATTTAAAGAGTCTGAAAAGAACAACAAAAAGAGCGACTCTCTACCCTATCTGATTAGTTTAATGAGTCCAGATAGGAAAACTCATCGTTCTTTTCATATTTAAAGAGTTTGAAAAGGATCGTAAAAAGAGTGACTCTATATATTGTCTGTGTAATTTAAAGAGTCCAGACTAGACAACTCGGTGGTCTTTTGATATTTAGAGAGTCTGAAAAGATCGTAAAGAACAACTCCAGGGTGGCCCCTTTATCATAGTTGTTAACTGTGTGCGACAAATGGTTAATAGTATACTCAGATCGGTTACTTTTCTGTTAGTCAATCTGTTGAATCTGGATAAATAGAAACCTATGTTAAATAGATGTCGAACTCATTTTTTTACGAGTACGAGGAGATAGACTAAACTCATTTTTTTTCATGAATTTTTAATGAGCCACGTGACAACAAACTCAATGCCTTCATCAAATTTTAACGAGTCAAATGAAGAAAACTCAAGGTATCTTTTTTAGTTTAGTGAGTGGGGAATAAGAGGTAAAATAATAGCTCATTCCACCTTCATAGATTTAACGAGCTCAAAGGAGGGGAAAAACTTGAGGATTTTTTCGATTTTAAGAGTGAGAAATGGTCCAAAAGAAGCAAGTTCTCTTGTTGCTACAATATATGTTTAGCGCGGCCGGTAACAAAAAATTAGGATTTTCCATTTTAACGAGTGAGAAAAGTACCTAAAAGAATGCTCGGATCATCTTTATAAAGTTTAATGATCCTAAAGAAAAAACTCAGGATTTTTTCAGTTTTATGAGCGAGAAAAAAGCGCCTAAAAAGAATTCTCTAATGGTCTTTTTCAGTTTAATGAGCTAGAAAAAGAGAGAAAAAGAGTTGCTCAGACCATCGCCGTATATGTTAAACAAGACCAACGGTGAAAAACCCAGAGATGTTTAATTTTTTAAGAGTAAGAAAATATCCCATGAAAGAGAAAAGCTCTTTGGAGAATACATAAGATTACACAAGCACATGCCTAGTGCAATACTAGGCATAATACTTTTTCAGATAAAGCTCATTTCTAGGCTCCGCGAGTAGGACTCCTTCCCAGTCCTGTAGTTCATATGCCCCTTTTGAGAGGAATTTCTTGATGATATTGGGACCTATCCATAAGGTTTGGAGTATTTCTGCCTCCAAGAGATCATGTTTCTGATCATAGAGAAAAACAAGGTCACCCTCTTGGTAAGAACGAAGTTTAACCTTTTTGTCATATTAGGATTTTACCCGATGCTTGTGAGCCTTGTGTGCCAATTCGAAATCTCGATGGGTTTTGACCAGATGATTAAGGTATAGTAACTGTTCTTCTTCGGTAGTGTTGCCGAGCAGGGGTTCAATGACTATTTGCAGGGAAGGGATCTAACACTCAATGGGTTTTGCATTGTTGTAAAGTTGGATCTCATGTGCGACAATAGATAGATTGATGTCGAGCATTTCCTCATCAGACTAGGTGAATGCATCATGAAATTCCTTAAATAGGCAAGTGAAGCTTGCAATTCCCTCAAGATTGCAATCAGCTCCAATCTGAATGTTTTCCACAGTGCCTGTCATGACATAAATATCGATGAGCAATGTTTATGAAATATTGCCCATGTTTCCTTCTGCCTCTAGAGTTTGGAGGATCGTATAAGGCGAGGAAACGATTTCTGGTATGTCAGGGGATAGTATTTGAAGAGGCATCAATTCCAAATCAGATATTGAAACATGATGGTGCCAATCCTCCCAATGTTGCTCTCCTAAACTCATGATTTCTCAAATAGCTTCATCCGTAGGTAGCACTTGATCAAGTAGATCAAAAGGAGGAGCGTTTATGGGAGGGGTGGTGGTATCATTGGCTATAACCAATGTGACCAGAGATGCAGATGTAGATTGAATGGCTTGATAGGCCAATAAAGCTGGCAACAGTGGAATTTGGTCTCTGTATGTGTCAAGGTTTAAAGGAGCCAGTAGGATCTGTGGATCAGTATGTTCATGAGGAATAGATGAAAGCATGTTGACCATTTGTCTAACCTTGGGCAACTAAAGAGGAAAACAACCCATGAGGGAAGAAGCCTTTAATAGACCAGTACTGAGACTGACGTAAGAGTCAGGCACACCACCTACTAGTTGTACGGAGCTACTTAGTAATCATGAATAATCAGGGGTGCAGAAAGACAACTGATATAATATAACTAACTTTCCACCAAATGGAAATAGGATGATGCAAAAGACAATAGATATGATGGTTGTCATGGCATATGTCCAACTGCAATCCAACAAGAGATTATAGTCGAGTTCTTTGTCTATGAATTCTATGTCCATTGTTACCATTTTCCCATACAAAGTGATGGGGTAGCTAGCCAGGTAACCTTTCAATATGAAAGTGTGGCCGTCGAAATGTTAAAGGGAGTTCAACGGCTAGGATAGGGTTGGAGAACCAAGGGTGAGCCAGCATGAAGCTGGCATGACACAGGTAGAAGTGCCTTTGGTAATGACAGTTCAGTGTATACTTTTACCTTTTGAAGTAATTTGTACTTGAAATGCAAGCTGGTGAGAAAGGGGTGGTTTACGCTTTTCCATGTTGAAAATTGTAAGCATGGAATTCTGTTTGTTGATACCACCAATAGCTGAAAGCAAATATTTCTGTTGTGTTGGGCATGTTTGTAATACTTCGAGCGCAGATATAGCTAATTTCCCTTGCGCCAAGTCTTCTACAATGTTGTAGTTTTGGGAAGCATGTCCGGATGTATTTTGCATTGCACATCGAAGTGCCCCTTTGGGGGGGGGGGAATTACAAGGTCCGCAACTGGCCTTTCGATATGAAAATCTTTGGGCGGTGGTGGGTTTGGACTTGAGGAAGATTCCTCTACATGAGCGATAGGAGCTCCATAAGATTTGGTTCATGTTTGTAGATCTACTGTTTGAAATGTGTAAACGGTAGACGATCCTTCACTAGCTGAAGGATGTTGCGAACCATCATTTCCCCCTTGTGGGGATTGGTTTACAATAAAGTTTTGTTGCTGCTGAGTGGGGAAAGGATTATTAAGGACAATGGGGGTCCTGTTAGGTTCCTACACCAATAGGAGTCATAATTTTTGAATGGATGAGATTAAATATGTAATATGTACATACCTTTGCTTTCTGCAAATGTTTTCCATATTATAAAAATTAAAAAAATGTAAATATGGTATGTCCTAAAAGATAAATCAAAGGAAAAAAGGAATAAGAGAAGGTCAAAAAAGTGAAAGAATATAAACCCTAGAAACAAAAAGACCATGAAAGTGTGCAAGTCAAAATGCTACTACTATTTACTTTTTATGCACAATAATGATTGTTTGCATCTTGCTATTCATGCCACAATCCATGGTAGTCAAACAATTTAATCTTGGTTATTCCATGCTTTGAATTTCATTTTTTTTAGCTAGAGAATAAAATCTAACCAAACTGTTTAATCTTGGCAGATAATTAGATAGGTAGAATAAATAAAAAGGAGCTTGTTAAACACACACATGGGTATCAACAAAATATGAAAGATAAAACACGAGAGTACATTTTTTATTAAAAAAAAATATACATTTATAGTACATGGTTTGACCATTGGGTTCCACATCCCAAGGTCTCTTGGACGTCCTTAGTCTATTATGCTTCCACAATAACCCATAGAGGATTAGGTTTCCAACATTCCCCCCCTTAATCTAAAGGGCTATGTATGAGTCCAAGAAGAAAGCTGTAATACAAAATGTGCAAAAAATGCATGGCAGCACTAGGCTAAATGTGCTCTCTAAAATGTCGGTATAAAGGGAAATGGTTTAAGGATGACCACCAACACTGGAACACTTAGTGCAGTTCCTAGAACTCTTCCAATTCTAGCATGAAGCTCAAGTCTTTTGCTAGAGGAAGTCCTCCTAATGTTTTTAAGAGGGAAACCTTCAACCATGAAAGGGAGGTCTCACCCCGCATAAAAGGGAGAACTTCAACTTGAAAAGGGAAGTCTCAACCTGTGATGGTTTAAGGATGACCAACGACTCTGGAATGCTTAATGCAATTCCTAAAAATCTTCCAAAACTAGCAAGAAGATGAAGTCTTTTGCTAGAGAAAGTGTCCCCAATTATATTCCTAGAACTCTTCCAAAACTAGAAAGAAGCTAAAGTCTTTTGCTAGAGGAAATGTCCCAAATTACCAAGTAAAGGCATGCTCAGGGGCATCTTTGTCTCTAGCTACAACTCTAAAATTGGTGTGGCAGGTTGTGGCTCAGTCTCACTTGATGTGGCTTTGAAGCATGTAGATGACCATCATCTCCCCCCTTGTCAGATAAAAGGTGAGATGATGGAGAAAACTCAATTGCAAGACTGCTCAATACTCCCGAACAAGTTCTGACATGTGACTGAAATATCTTCTTGGTTGTTGATGCCCATTGCCAAGAAGCGCTCCATCCAAGATGAATCTTTGATCTTGTAGGAGGTTTGTTCTTGAAGCATCTGTGTGAAGAATGGGTGGTTTTATGATAGTTCTTACATGGGTGAAGATCAGAAAAGTGATCTTTCACATGGCCAACTCGGTCACAGTGTTGGCATTTCACAATCTGTTGTTGTGGAATAGGAGCAGGGTCTGAAATAGTTGGAAATGAACTATCATGAAGAAATCCAACCCTCTAAAACTGAAAGGGCTTTGAGTAGTCTAGAATGTGAGATGACACATCCTTGTCATATCCAAGACCAGTTCTATGTTTGTTGTGGACAAGGTGTTCCCAAGGTCTGATGATGGGCTTGGGAAGTGCAAGCTGAAGTTCTACATCTGCATGTAATCTTGCTGCTTTATTGGGTACTAAATTGAAATGAACTATAAAATTATTGACTTGCTGCTGATGGGTTGTTGTCTCAATGTTATGAACATAAACAGGTTCAGAATGATGATTCCTCTGTTTTAATTCTTCTTGCTGAAGCTAAGACTCAAGCTGTAAAAGGTCAATCTTTTCATGTACATCTTGTAAAAAACTATGAATATTGGTGAGAAAATCCTTACTGATTTTGATTGTATTATCCATAGTAGAGAGTATTAGACAGTCGAGTAACTCTAGTATTGCACCAATTGGAGCCATTTTTAACCTAAAAAATGAGTAAAAAAATGAGGAAAAGATTGACACCAATTGCTCTTTTATATAAACTTATGGCAACAACTTCAAATCAATCTTTGATATGAACAACCTTTATGAAAATACACCAATTTAATCTAAAAAGGATAGTCTTGGCTTGAAATAATTTCCACTGAACTCCTAAATAATGCCAAATTGCTGCAACTTTAAAGAATATAAAAATTCCCCAAATTTTCACATAAAAAGTGGCTTACAAACATGTACATAATATCATAAACTGCAAAGCTGAAAGCACTTAAGAAGCACCTTACATTTGCCAATTTTGAAACGACAGATGATGAAGTGCTTACCTCCGAAACCCTAGGGTGAAACTTTGTTACAAGTTTAAGTGCTTACAATATCATCAATTTCTTCATATAAAATAAGCAAGACTATAGTGAATGGAAGCACTCAAAAAATACGCATCCTAAGTACACAAACTTAGCACATTCAAGAGGCCATCACTAATAAGTGCCTCCTATGGTCCCTCTCTCACCCCGCCACAAAGAGCATTTTATATAACTCATTTGTTCTAGAAATCTGAGTTTAGAACGCCATAAGTTGCTCGATTTGTTAACATGTTCATGACATTGATACCTTCCAAAATTGCTTGTAATGGTATATCAGGATCTAATTTGAGCTTCCTTTCTTCCATTAATTAAAGTAGAAACCAAAACTAACCCACAAAATATGCACTGCCATTGTAAGATAAATCTCAGTAGCAAACATTATGTGTAGAAGTGTTGATTATTGCTACCAAGATCAACACAATGATATGCCAAAAATACACATCTATACTGTTTAAAAAACTGTAAAATATGCAACTAGTTTAACATGCTTCACTAGTTAGTAAACTTCTCAATGGAATAGGAAAGTTCTAGAAGCTACTTTGGATCAACTCTTTGATGGTGTTTTTGTCAGAGAACGTTGTGTTGTAGTTTTCTTTGTAAATGCAATAACATCTCTCATAGAGCTTTCACTAGCCAAAAGCATAACTAACTGATCAAGCCCATAGGAAATGCCTCCATGAGGTGGAGCACCAAAATCAAGAGCTTCAAGTAAATAGCCAAACTTTAACACACTGAGCTATTAACACCAACACATGAATCAATACACAATACAAAGGGTCTGATTGTTTCAACTCAACACATATATGACCAGCATATAGTTATCAAAAGTAACTCAATGCAAAACATATAGTTTGAGAGAATGCCCAAGTTCAGCAAGAGACACAAAGAATAAGCATGAGACAAGGCAGAAATTTGCAAATACCAAGTCAATATCATCTTTGTAATTCTTTGGCGAGAAAACGAATACAGTCGATACAGAAACTCATGTCTGCTTGTAGAATTTTTATGGGTCATCGGGCATATCAAGCAATGAGATTTTCGGACATGATGAGTATGATTCTCCTCTAGACATGATAGCAAGTGAACTTATTATAGGATTTCATTGCAGGAATCTCAGGACTTATCAATCCTAAATAACATCACTGGTGAAATTGGGGGTACTCTGCGAGCTTCTGAGAATTTCCCGGAGGATCGTTTCTTGATCGATCTATGGACCTCCACTGATTCGCTACTCAACGGGAGCCTAAACGGTGATGAGCTCACAGCTGCCACGAAGGATGCTAACTTCTATGCCGGATCATATGAATACATTTCACTATTCAATACGAAATATATTCATCCAACATACCAACATACGCACTGTGTATCACTATTTAAATGCAATATCACTCAACGCACAAAGACATCATGAATCAGCCCGCAGAAACCAAATGAACACATCTTAACTCAGACTAATCAATGCTTCAAAGGTTGATTCAACATAGGTTCAATGCAAATGAAACACATAAATGGTCATACCTACACACTTCAACAATTTTTATTTCACGGACTTCAAGCTCAAAGTGCAGAACTCAACGCTCCATGGTTCACATAGGGATAGAGGAAAGAGTAGGGACATAACTGAGTGGGAGCAATATTGAACATAAACAATCAGTGAATACATTATGCAGTGGAGGTATTAAATAGTGAACCAAATAGAAAAACTGTTGTGCCAAAGCTGGAATACCAAGCAACAGTTGTAATGAAATACCAAAAATAGTTCTACAAACCAACACTATCCAATCACACTTAGTGAACCATCTTACAGGGGCTCATATCCCAGCAGCCATAGTCTTGGGAATAATTTGATTTACCTCAACATTCTCAACCATACAGATACTTCTGCATACACTACAAAAAGAAAATAGTTGAGAACTTTAGCTCCTTCAAATGCGGTTTCATCTCCCTCAATACCACACCATGGCAGTGTTTCAAGATGTGGATTAGATAGAGAGTAACATCAATAGCGCTAAGAGAAGGCCAACCAGCACAAGGTCAGAAAAATTTTTGTTCAACCCAAAGTATATAATAGAAGCCGTCCTTACAACAATAAGAAAATAGATTTCTGACAAAGGCCAAATTAATGGAGCGTTAGCTCAAGCGCACATTGAAAACGCTCAAGTTCAGGCGAGAATGAATACATGAATAATAATGGACATGAAAATTTTTGAGGGGCAGCAAATAGGAAAAAATTGATAGGTACAATTGAGCAGCGTATTGAGGTGTTATGCTGCATATTCTAGAGAGAAGCATATAAAATGACCATAGAAAACAAGTGGCTCACAGTTGAGCAAGGTAAGAGATCACCTTCTCTAATACCATGTTAAACACACACATGGGAAGCAATAGAATCTGAAAGATAAAACATGAGAGTACATTTTTTTATTAACAAAACATATACATTTATAGTACATGGTTTGACCGTTGGGTTCCACATCCCAATGTCTCTTGGACTTCCTTAGTCTATTCAGGGTCCACACTAAACCATAGAGGATTAGGTGTCCAAAAGAGCTCAACAGTAAATCTGAGCCCTTGAATGTAATAAGGTTATACTTATATAGATTACTCTTGCAAAAGAAAAGAAAATGTTTTGATAAGGGTTTTCTAGCTTAAGTGCACCCTAATAAAAAGAAGTTAAAATGGTAGGATGAGTAGATGGGTAAGTAGAAGAATGGTTGCAAAATTGTGATGATTGATTAGATAAAAGCATATTGATCACTTTCATCATCAAATTTCTAAGTATGGACAAAAATTGGGAATGTATCAAATCCACAAAGTCAAATTGCTTAACCTATCGCACTCATTACACCTTTCACATAACTAATTTCCAAGAAAAGTCCTAAGTACCTAAAATCTTAAGTCAAAGGGGCTCAGAGCATTTCTCTGACTTCTGGAGGGACTGGACCCCTGGCCTAATGACTTATAGTCCTTAAGTACAAAAATCCCCTCATAAACATTTACCCCTCCTCACTTGCCCTCATTCCCCTCATAAAACCCCTTTTCCTAAGGTTTAAACTCTATTTTTCTAAGGGAAATCAATTGCCCCCATGTAAACCCTTTTTCCTAAAAAACCCTCAAAAATTACCTTTTTAGCCTAAGTTACAATGTGTTTATGAAAATAAAATGAATTGGATACGTTACACTTAGCGCTAAAACCCATTCTCCGCCATCTTCACATTAATTTCTAACACTTATATATGTATTAAATCCCAAAAAAAAATATAAACCCTTGCCGTATATATATCAATAAAACCATTATATTAATACCCCACCCCAAAAGTTTGAAATATAAACTTTATGAATAAAACCCGACATAATTAATCAATCTATGGTTAATTACAATTCAAACCATACGCCAATGAAATCACCCCCAATACCCTTAATCCACCATAATCTGTGATTAATTAAAACCCACTTCTTTTAAACCCTAGTTGGGCCCCCCCACTACCATTTGTGCATCTTCATGAACCGACGAGCATCCGACCTTCCCTCGCTAAATCTAATGATCCTCGTTGATTTCACAAGGCCTTTGAAGACCAACCTTTACTCACCGAATATGGGTGGTTTCATGTTGGGCCCCAATGCTATGTGGCGCCCGATGAATGGCACCGAGCGCCTGTTGAGCCCTGAACTTGCATCTCTCCTACACATTTTCTTAGACTTTTTCCACTCACCTGAACCTCCTAAGCTCTCAACATCATTGCATATTAGCCATAAAAGAGCATTTAAAGTGGTTTTTTGACTATGTCCTTGTGTCTGCTATTTGAATTAGATTTTTGCTTATGAGCTGTGGAATGGAGCCACTTTCCGCAACTAGTTCAACTTTCCACAACCGTTTTTGTGAAGCTCCAGCTTGCAGGTGTCATCAAGCAAGGTAAGCCACATGGGCAAGTTGGAAATAACCTGGACATGGATCAGGTCCTATTGGTCCAGCCGGATTCATCAAAGAAGGTCGTGGTCAAAGGTGGTCAAGCGGTGATCAAACATAGGAGTCCTATGGCAACATGACTCCATTTCAAACACGTGAATACTTTCATGGCTGTTCCTAGGCCTTGGGGGACATATCGACACCCGTGGACTGCTCCACAAGGTGAATCCAACAGCCACCCTTGATAGATTTAATCATCACGGAAACCATTATGCTAAATCCATGGACGCTGTCTTTTACGTGTCTCTATTGTCTTTTACGTTTCTTTTCTCACATAGTTTTTTAGGAAAAAAGTTATGTAACCTTTGTTATAAATAACGCGTTTCTATATGCATAGTAGTTAGTCTTTTGAATGTAATTTTGTTGTTAAGAATTCACTGTGCCGTGACACTAGTTTTATTGTTGTAACTATGTTTTGAGATATACAAGAAGACTGTGTTCTACATGCTTACATGAATGTAATTTTGGATTGATAGCATGTTGGCCGAGGTTGTGCAGAGGGCCCCTGCACACTGAGGTTTTGTTTTCATTGTTTTTGTATAGTCTTTATGTATCATTTCCTTATTTTCATTGCACATGTTTTATAGTTATTCACTTGTGTATATATTTCTAAAATTTCACTTTTTTCCATGAATTCACAAGCTTTGTATAACGCTGATCAGTGTGTGCATGTTTCGGGATAGAGTAGGCAGCCCGGGCATCTGTATATAATTTTCACAATAACTAGTGATATGGAATTCATCCTCTGCTGATTTTTTTTTTAGTTTCTTTTAATTCTAGTTCTGTTTTGTTGATTTCAGCCTTGTTAATTTATAATGCGCCACACTTCGTCAGCTTCCGAATTCCGGATTGATAATTAATGTAGCAATTTAGGACACACTAAATTGACAAAACAATGGCCTCCCCAAAATATCTCCTAGCAGCCAAAAGATGTGCGAAACAAACCACTTACTACCCGCCCGTTACATGAAAATCATCTACTATTTAGTTCGTGCCATATTTTGAAAAGCTTTCCCGTTAAAGTTAAAAGCCCAAGAACCCAAGTTTTCTCGCCCTTCACCCATTCTACTATGTAAACTTATGAAACCCTTATGCTCCATGTGAAGCCTCTACTAACCAGTTCAAGCATGGTTTACCTCCTGAAATCACCTTGTACTCACTTCGTAGACCTATAAAGCTCGATAAATCCATTTGTGACCCTCCCTATCAACCCAACGTTTTCCTAATAGTTTGTTTTACTTTACAGGCGATCAAAAGACCACATCCTTGGATAAAAAATATTAATACTAGTCATAAGGCCTGTTTACTCTGAGATTGTTATCAAATCTATTCAAACAAAGATGGAAAATAAAAAATACAGTTAAAAGACAAGCAAAAGAAACATGGAATTAAATGATTTACTATTGAAATAGACAGTAAAAACCTAAAATATACAGTGAAGGTAAAAGGACATAGTAAAGCATAGTCAAAGTGTATCAGGTTTAAAGAGTATAAGATTGAAGACAAAGTCAAGTAAATCAGCTAGCATGAAGATAAACAACAGGGAAGACAGTTACACAACATACAAATTCATGTCAAAGTGAAGAAAGATGAAAAAACAGAGCGGTAAAACTAAACAGTAAAAGTAAACATGGAGGAAGTTAGGGTTAAACAGTGATGAAAACAATTTCACCAGCAACAATGAAGTTTATCCAAATAAAAAGTGAAAAATATTTAAAAGAAATTTAAGGTTAAAATATGAAATCAAACTAGAAATGGTACATTCTTCAAAAACTTCTTGTTTAAGTCATAGTTGTGCAGAAACTATTGTGACTAATGCAAGATGTATTTTGAGATAGTGAAGGATGTTTTTTCTCCTAACAGGCCAATATACAAAAGAGTATCTCACTTTTTATATAGGTATTACGAAAAGGGAAATAAGTGCATGTCTTCACAACCTATTGTTCACATTGTGCAAAGTCCTATTTTTGAAATTGTTTTGCAGAGAATATTGTGAACAACTGGAGCTAAATTTTAGGAACGTGAGAGAGGTTTCTATCAAACACATACTTATGTACAATAACCTCTTTCACTTTTTACATATCTATCTTGGATTGAGATATACAAGCGTATCATTGGACCCTAAGTTTGCACAATTTCTAGGGCAGAATGCACAAAGGAAGGAGGCAATTAGTGACTTGGAAGCCTCATCATCATGTAAGAGTTGCTATAAAATTCAAATTTCTCTTATTTTTCACCATAAATCCATAAAAATAGTGCCAAATAGATTCATTAGTTTTGAGTGTCCTTTATTTAAGTTTTATTAATGTAAAACAATTTGAGGTATTTGTAAAACCAACCTTGACATTTCTTCAAGATATTTCAGTTTAGAATTAGTATAAATACTTCTTCATTTGATGTATTTGGGGTGGATTCAAAGACATTTCTGTAGACATTTCATATCAATTTAAAGAGCTATTGTAATCAAGACTGGATTGGCTACTGGATCATGAAATAAAGTTAAAGACATTTCATAGGATTCTTGTGCACAGTGGAAATCAAATAAGTATTACCTTTTCATGTTTATTACTGTTTTCTCTTCATGTTTGTAAATATTCACATGTTTCTCTATGAAATATGAATGGTAAACAAGGAATGATATTTAAAAATTAGCTTTAATGCTCTCTGTCTTGGCTATTTATTTTTTCACCGTTTTTTGCTAAACTATCTTAGTCTAGGAATTCGTAATTGTTCCCTTACTTCCGTAGTTTTCCCCCTTAGGTCCATAATAAAGGATTATTAGTTGCCCTTTTCTACTTATCTCCTTCTATTCTTCATCTTGATCCCGATTTAAGGATTCTTCATTGCAATTTTACCTTGGTTAGGACTACCTCATTCATTTGAACCTGTAGATTTGCTTTTTGTTGTGCTAGCCTGCCCTGTGAACTCCTCCTTTAGTAATTGGGCTGATTTAGTTAAGCGACTCTTTGCTTGACTCTATAGCCCAATGGCCTGAATGCTTGCTCTGACCATCTTTTCCGAGAAGTCCACCACCCAATCAAAATCAAAACATCATGAGAACTAAGAACTAGCCTGAAACTCACCCAAAACAAAGTTAAATTATAAAGAGAGAGCCCTCTCTGGACTTAGGTTGGCTATAACCCGAGACTAAAAGATTGGTTTGTGGTTACCTCAGAAATTTCTTTCTTTAACCTTGAGAAATTTTTGAGTGATAACATAGTGGCGAACATACTGGGGAGAACTAACATTTTCTTCAGAATCATTTTATATGTTTATATTTGATCTATGATGGTGGATAGTGATCAAACACATAAAGGTTAAAAGCATCCATGTGGTGACTCCAAAATCAATTCTACAATGAAGACCCCAATGGAGGAATCAACCTGAAAGAACTATGTGAAAAGATCTGGCTTTTAACTTCGATCGTTATCCAAGAAATTATGTTCTTTCTCATTGATAAAGTTTTTTCAATGTATATAGTATTTTAGAGAAGATCTTAGATTAGATTTTAATTATTTTCCTTTGGAAATTGTAAATATAAAATCTCCTTACACATTTGAGCAGCATTCTTCTGACTCTTATGATGATCATTTTCCAATCATGAAGCCTCAAATAATCAAGAATCCACTACTAAAAGAATCCAGAGTTGTTGAAAAACTATGGTGACTCCATTCTAGCATTAAAGTGTTTTCAAGATGTATTCATGAATACAATGTAGGTATGCTCCTTTGGATAGGTCAAAGGTTCCAAGTTTTCCAAATCCTATGCCCAACGTTGATTGGTCAAAGAATCTTCCATTGTTTAAAGATGAAACAAGAAATGATGTTGCTTTACATTTATTTAGGTTTCATATGCACATCCGAAAGTTTAAAGTTAAATTCCATGAAGATTGTCTTATGAAAATATTTATGGCAACTTTAGAGGAAAAGGCTAGATCTTGGTATGAAAATTTACCAGCCTCTAGCATATGTTCTTTAAAGCATTTTCATACTATATTTCATGACAATTACAAGGAAAGTTATTCATCTTGGTTGCTAATTCAAGATTGTTGTGACAATTTTGAAAGCTTTATTCAATATCTGGAAGATTACTATGATGATGATCAGTTCATGGATTATGAAATATGAGAGGATTTAGAAGAAAAACCTTTTCGAAAAATAGAAGCCTTGCTTGAATTAGCTTCTCCTCAGCAAGAAAAAGATGATGTATGTTGCTTAGAGGTCCATGAAGTTTCCCCATAGGAAACAATTCTTGCAACACAACAAACTGATCAGTGTAAAGAAGAAATTCAGATCCCTAAACTAGCTCAAGTAGGAGACACCAATGAAAGTCAAAAAAAGACCTGTGATCTGGAGATAGAGGTGGTAGAGCTTAAAAGTATTGACCCACAAGACCATCTTTAGCAAGTAATGGTTTCCTCATAAATTAAAGACCAGTCAGATTTATTTGATCAAAATAATCTCCCAAATTTTCTCTCCTTGGATGTAAATAGAATAAGACAACATACTTTGATAGATCATGATCTTTCATCTGAAATTAATGAGAGTTTGCAACTCCCTTTCAAGCTTCTATATGACGAAGATAATGATAAAGACTTCCCTATTGTATATGATATGGTTTACGAAGATCAAGAGCAATCAGATGCTAGTTTGGGGAATAAGGAAATTCAGTTTTAGCAGCTTGAAAACAATGATCATTTTATCCATATCAGCTATGAAAGTGAAGAAGAAAGTGCAAAAAATTTGGAAATAAGTGAAAATTATTTGCCTCTATGTTTTGAATCATTTCATTTTT
Organism: Pinus taeda; assembly: GCA_000404065.3. NCBI lineage: Eukaryota > Viridiplantae > Streptophyta > Pinopsida > Pinales > Pinaceae > Pinus > Pinus taeda. Next base: position 17,276 of record APFE031749424.1, read on the forward strand.
TAAAGGAAATGTGGTATAACATGTCTAAAGAAAAGGATGAGCAGCTTGTAGAGATCTATAAAGTTCCATTCAAACTATGAATAATAATTTGCAACAATCCTTCCAAGTTTATCATGATCCCATAACTAATGTTTTGGATAGTGAATGCCATAAAAAAATTTCTCCATTAACATACTATGAGAGTAAAAATCAAGATGATAAAGGTTTCACCAAATAAACATTACAATCAATAGAAATATCATCACAAAGCTCATATGAAATTCTGTAGGGTGTTAAAGATCAAAGTGACATTTCAGTTTCATGGCATGGAAGCCATCCAGAACAAGTGTGCAGTTTCTTAAATCAGTTGAAT
>APFE031749424.1:19264-34732 GCA_000404065.3 Pinus taeda
GGACTCATCTGAAGGATGAGCTTATAATCAAGCACATGTTATCCTCCTCAAGCTTGTAAAAAATAAAGAGGTACTTGCTAGAAATGGTGGGGGAAAAGAGAGAAAAATGAGCCTATTTATCATACTTTGTAACCACTCTTGAACATGACACTTTCATTCACCTGGGTTGGGAAATCCTTTGCCTAACAGTTGATCAAACCACATTGAAAGTCTTCAGCCAGTTTCTGGGTATTAACTTTGGGTCAATTGTCACCAAACCATCTGTTGTGTCGTTATGTGTTCAAGAGGTCAGTGCAAATAATCCATTCATCTGCAAAATATCTGTCATCCATCTTGACCATCCCTGAGTCAGTCCTTGCAACTAAATTTCTTTAAACTTGATCTATGATTTCGTGTTGTAGGCTTGCCTATGACGGATCGCTTTCTATCGACTTCAGCTCTTTATCTAGAAAGATGATCTAGAAATCGCTAGTACCTCGGGATCTGCATGCCTCAATGGCAGGTTTCTCGCCTTTGACGATAGGTTGCATCATTGACCTTTGATCGAAGGATTCCATGACATGTTCGACATCGACACATCTAATCACATCTCATGGATTGTACTGAGTACTTTGAGAACCATTGTCATTATTGGTGGTTTCTCTCACACTTGTTTACAGTTTACATCATTGACTAGTAATCAAGTGGTTTCTACCATGTTCAACTTCGACACATTCATTCGCATGGATAGAATCGTACTATTTCGGGAAGTAGAAATGAAGACCCTGGATCTAGTTTCCACCATCCAGGCTGCGAGGAACTTTTTATTAATCATACTATGGACTATTCATAAACAGATGGCTGCATCCATACTGTGTCTACATGTGTCTATACTTGTGATGTATTACAAGATAATTCCTATATCAGAGCAGTAGTCAGTTTTCTAGTTAGTTTTGATCTGAGTATGGGAATGCCTACCTCAGCGATGATATGATCTCATATATATTAATATATATATATATTGAATTGAATGTTTTTACATGTTCCAACCGGGCTCTCCACAAGATGATCCTCGAAATAATAAATTACTTCCCTCTTCCTAGATGATAAATTAAAATCCTCATCTACTACAGACTTCGCACTTTAGGGGGCAATCTGTTACACAAAAATATCGCCACCATGACTATTTGTAGTCAGTATGGGTCTATCATCACTTATACTGTCCTCCTAAGCAAGTCTCAGACCTTAGCTCTTCATGTCAAGCTTTGCAAATGAGAGAAAGACATTAAAAATCAATAAAGCTCTCGTTCCGCACTTTCTCTCACTTTTTCCTGCAGGCCTGCACTCTTTGTTCATATTACTTGCGTATATGCATTCTCTGTCTGTTAAAGGGTTGGTGCGTACCCCTGTAAAAGTCAAAAAGGTGCAAGTTTATTCTAAAAAACTCACTTGGGTTAATTCTAGATGATTCTAGAAGGAATTTTGACGTGGATTGTTCGCTCCAAGGTGGTTCATGCATCCCAAAAGAGAAGGAGCTAATCCCTTGATAGGAGGAGCTATCCCTTTGAAGGAGGGCTTTATCCCTTTGAAGGACCTAGTAACTTCCCTCCATTGCACTATAAATTAAGGCATTGGGCTGGTTGCTAGGGAGGTTAGAAGCTGAACATGTTTTAGGGTAAATGTTGATGGAATTGGGACTTCCTAGTTAAGCTTGAGAGGAGAGATCACATACCTTTTGGCTTTATTGGGAAGTGAGTGAAACTTGTCAAAGTAGAGGAGACTTCTTGTCGGACCCTGGGAGGAGCTTGTACAGCATCAAGGCACAGGCTGTGAAGTTCTTCTTTGATTTGAATTAATACAATCAGATTCATTTTTCTCAAAAAATTGTCTTATGTGGTTTGTTTCATAATCTCATTGATCATTATGATGGATATGCTTTATGATATTGGCTTTTCAGGTGCTATTTAATTTGTTTTCTTGTTTGTGTTTGCAGACTTACTTCAAGGAAGCTCATTTGGAGCAAAGGAGCGAGGCTTCCACAAACTTGCATTCGACCCAAGGTAGGCCTAAAACACTTGTTTGCCTTTGTTTTTAATTGCATATTTATAGAAAGCATTTTTTATTGGCTTCCTTGTCATTAGATATCTTTAGATACTAGGGAGGTCGATCTTGTCTGCAACCTCGACTCATTCCGTGTGACACCAACCATGGAGGTGGAATCACTCCGAATGAGGGTTGAGGTGGTTTGGCCTTTGGGAAGTCCTGGTTTGGTTTTGTTTTGGTTTATTCCATGAGGTCCCGCATTTGTGCTTGGAATATGGCATGGGGGTTATTAGCAGAAAGAGATATTTGGTTCATCCAAATCTATGGTCGAGTGGTACATAGGAGTCCCTAACTTGGTTGGTATTTTCACATGTTAATATGAGACATTTTCTTATTGGGATTCATGTATATTTGTAGCAATTATGTTGGTGATATTATAGCTAAGTTTCCATGGTTTATATGTTGTTTATGTTTTGGTTATATGTTGATTATATGATGTGTATCATCTATGGCTCTTTTCATCAATTATTTAATTTTTAATCGGTTGATGGATGTATGGACTAACAAGTGTTGTTGTAATGATGTGGAGAGGGCATATAGCCTTCTTTGTGATTCTCAGATGAATCTCACACTCTTATGATCAGATATGCATTCATGAATTGTAGCTTACATGTTTGCCATGTGTTCAATGAAATTTATAGTATGTTCTCATCATTCTAGGTCAAGTTTCTAACTCAATTTTATGTGTTTAGCCTTGTCATTATGTCATTTGTAATTATGAGAAGTCTCGGGTAGTTATGGGTAGTGGTTTGGAGGCTGGCCTGGAGTTGTGGCTGAAATCTCAGGACCATGCCCTTGGAACTAGAAATTTGGGTTACAACTACATTAAGGCAAAGTTATGCATGCAGTTGGAGGCCTTCAACCACACTAAATCCTTTTCATGCATGTGGTTTGGAGCCTAGGTCAGTGAGAAGGAGCCCTAGCTCAGGGTTTGCTCACCTAGGGTAGTTATTAGGCCCCTGAGTGTTCCTGTAGCCCTGAGGGATGTTGTGAGTTGTTATTTTGTGGTCAGTTGTAGGCCCCACTTCCTTAACTAGAGCTGGGAGGTTGTGTCATGTCATAGTAACTCCCTGTCTCATGTTTACCCTCGCAGGACGGTGAAATTGGGTAAAAGTGGGAGGTGGCGGGTTACAAATTGGTATCATAGTGAGTTTCCATTCTCTTTGGGTGATGTCTAGTACATTTAGCCCATTTAGCTAAATGTATATGGTTATTCATGCATCATGGTGTTCGTTATGCAGTGTGTGTCATCATGATGTTATTGGAATGTTATGATGTTCATATGTTGGCTGAGATGGAGAAGGAGATGTAGATGGTCAGAGCAAGGTTGTAGCACTGGACTTCAGGGTAAGAGAAGATTTCATACATGTTTCTATGTTGGGCATTTAGGTATGTTTGTTAATGGTTCCTATAATCGTTATGGTTATGTACATGTCTTTCATTCTAATTGTTGTGGTTACATGCACGATAGATGTTATTTCTTCAATGTGGTCATATGCACATACACTGGATAGTCATGCATGGTAGTTAACTTGTTGTTATATGCATTACGGTCATATGCATGATTATTATGGTCATTGAAGCTAAGATATTGATGTTATATGTATTGTGCTAATCTAGATTGGCATGTGCATATGGTTATGGTTATGATATTGAGGCATGAGTCGATATACTTGTGATATTGTGTTGTGGTAATCTGGACTGACTTGTGCAAATGTGATATCCTCCCCTAAGTTACATTGAGGCATGATTTTGATTATGTCATATATTTGTTTTATCTAACAATGTATTTTTGCAAGAAAAAGAAGATCAGGATGAAGAGAAAGAGTAGTGAACTATAGTTCACATGAATCCCCTTAGAGGCCTAACATCAACTCTGCAGAATGGAAAAATGGCATGATTATGTGGTATGTCTCTAGGTACAATATGTATGACAAATGAAAATCAAGTTTTGGAAGTTGTATTTAAACATAGTATATCTTTTGAGCTTCCATTTCCATATTTGGAGATTGGAGATTGGGCCATTATTGTAGCTTCCTCCTTCTACCTTAGTGTGGACCATGGACAGTAAGGGGTATGTTTACAAGTTGTTTGAATCCTTGATTAATTGCATGATATGAGTATGTGTCTATAATATTGCATGCTAGAATGATATTACTAACATAATATGTACAGAGACAACTGATATGTAACTGAGTACAAGTGTGGGTTCCATTTGTAGAATTATGACTAATGATTATGAGTTAATTGAAAATTATGGTATGGATGTTAGTCTTGGTAAAGGATGCTTTTAAATTAATAAACATGATGTCTTGATCTTTGGGACATGTGGCTGACATGTGTGAATAGTTGCAGGGAAACATGCTTGGTATTAGCGTGACAAGGTAATAGTTAATTTGTTCATATAATCAACAACTGTGTGATGTGATAACACATAATAAGACTCAATTGCAGCAAGGAAAAAGGTAAAAGAAAGGAATTGGTGAGAATTACTTAATTTATGTTTTGAATCCACAATTCCAAATGAATGAGTGCTTTGCATGAATACAAAAGGTATTTTTAACCTTGATTTTGTTTGACATTATGTGGATATGTCCTATATTATTGAACATGTATTTGACAGGTATAAAAACTAGTTTCCTGTTATGGCTAGATTCATCAAGGAATTAGAGTCCCTTCAGAGATGATATATGTACATGTCCAGTTATAGATAAATGTTCTAGGTACAACAAGGTAAGGTAACTGGTTATGGAATTATGATGCAGAGGGTTGCATGGAAAAAGAGACTGCCATGAAATCTTGAAGAAGGCTTAGGTTGAGCTTTCCCTTGGAAGCAATAGGAACCTATGGTGATAGAGTGATGGTGTATGTTGATAGTTTTGTGTTTTCGATGCTTTGTGATTTTTTTGCACTTGATTTGTAGCTTTGTTATTCCTTTTGCATAGTCATGCCACTTTGTTTGTGGTGTCGTATTTCTATTGGTTTTCCATAGTTTTCATCGTGTTTGTTTCTTTTTCTTTCCTTTTATGTTTTGAGGGTCTTGAGAATTGGTTGGGGAAAGAAGAAAGTTAATGGAGCTCATGGAAAGTTGAATTAAATCCAAAAGGTAATGTAAGAGTCCGATGATGTTTGGTGCATGTATAAGGGTCATTGAAGGAAAGAATATGACAACTAGTTGGAGTGGTTAGGTCCATTGGGGTAAATGGATGCTGGCAGTACAATTGTGAGAAAGGTAATAGAGTAAGGTAAAGTAAGTGGATTTGAGGCACCAAATGCCTTGGCTATGTTGGGAACTATTTTTCTCAATGTTGTGAATGTTTTTGCATGGATAAAGGGAGTTCTCTTAACCTTGACTTTATGATATCTGGTAATTATGTTGTGATCATGATTATGTTGAGGTCCATATACGTATACATGTGTGTATGTATTATGATGTTTTCTGATAGGGACGTGAGGGATCATGATTGTTTTATGCTAATATTTATATGTATATATGTATGTATGTATGTATATATGTCATTGTCAGACAAGGTCATGAAGGATCATTATTGTTGAGGGATGATTTGCTATGCAAGTGAATGGCATAAAGAGGTTCCTGGGTTTATGAGGAATCAAGTGGGAAGAGTAGCCCTAAAAGATATATGAGGTTAGTATCATGTGGATATGAATTGATTTTATGTGTTTATGTTATTCCTATATGTATGTTATGGCAGGTAATGTTGAGGGATACATTAGCAGAATGAAATAAATTTGATCTACAACATTCTGGGACAAGCATGGATAGATAGTTAAAAGACACTGGAGACAAGGTTGCTTGGTAGAGACAATGTTGTCTTCGCATGTATATATGGTGTTGTGTACATGTTGTATACATAGTGTTGTGTATATTGTTAGAGTTAGTATTTGCATACCGCTATCAGTGATCACAATTTCTCTTTTCATATTCATTTTAGGTGCGCCACACAAATTGTTTTTATCATTCCACTAGGTCATACAAAAAAATTAGTCACAGATAGTAGTCCTAGTCCAAAAACATCACTCTTCCCTAAATTTACTTGCTGGAATATTTTCATATCTTGTGATTGTACATCATACATAAAGTTATTTTTATCATGCCATTTGTATCAGTCATGAGGTCATTATGTCATCTTAAAATTTAGTCCTTTAAGATCTCATTAGGTCTTTTAGGGTTTTTCAAGGTTTCATTAGGTCATTAGGGTTGCCAAAGTTACATTCCATTGCATAATACCAACAAGTAAAGGGTGATCAAATAGCATCCTTTACCATGTGAAGATGATTTGTAAAGATAAATGAATATTTCATTATGTAATTTTATGTCTTTCAAATGTAATAATTTCACCGTCCCAAGCTGTTAACTCAGTGTTCCAAAGATACCAGACCATCAAATGATCAATTGTTTGAAGGAAATAGTGAAGTGAAAGGGTAAATTTTCAAAGGGTTAAGTGCATGCCAAAGGGAGCTGTCTTTTTCCAAGGGTTTCCAAATCATCAGTTTCCACAAGCACTAAACCCTAATTTCCTCACCCATTGAGCTAGGGTTGGCTATGAAATCAGAGACATCTGAGTATATGAGGCATAAGGGAGTTCATTTCACCAAGTATGAGGCCATTCCAACTCATACACATCATGTCTCCATCATTTTTCAATAATTCATTCCAAGGGACAAATCATTTGCCACACATAGGGCTGATTTTTCTTCAAACTATATTTTAGACCTGTTGAAGCCTCGAAAATGGGGTCAGCAACAAGGGGGATACCCGCCCGGTCCGGACCTTGGTTGGCAGCTCCTTTTCCGTTTGGTATAGCGGGTCCGATTGGGGATATGGGACTAGTTTCCCAATTCAAATGTGTGTGTGAGAAAGATTGATGTTTCTGGTTTAACAGTTCCTAATTAAGATGCTCTAATTCTAACTTTAATCTAATGACATGCAATTGGATTCTAATAAAACATAAACTTCTAAGTCTATACTAACCCGGGGTGTAATCTTTCTTCTGTGCGATCTAAAATGATTTCAAATAACAATCAGTAATAAAGATCATTCAACTGTTAGAAGAAAAGAATTCAATATAGATAAACCACTTCACATAAAAAGTTAGGTGAAACAGTTGTGAGAAACATATCACACAGTAAGTTATTCATATATTAAGCACAAATAAATAGCTATCACCGTACAAAAGTGCCAAATGATAACTCATGCATTCAAGCGTTAACATATAAACAACTGAACTTAAATATCGCTTTTACACAAAAGATAGAAACAGTTAAGAGATAGAAGTACCATTTATAACTAGTTCTACTCATGAGCTTCAAGCGATAACGATTTATCTCTTCTTAATCCAACATCCACTAAGAGTACAGAAGTGCAACATCAGTAGAAGATATCAAATGAAAAAATCAATAAGTCTTGTTCCATTCATTCATCAAAACCTCCTCGGAGGGTGCAAAAGTGCATGTTCTGAGGACAAGTTTTGATAAATTTCTGGACCCTACTCTAAATGCATGAGAAGGGTTTAAATACTACTAACTACATCTAAAAATAACTTATTTACAAAAATACTGGATACGGTTTAAATGACCATCCTTTCTCTAGGCAAAGATAAAGCAAAACTATTTCTAAAATTAAATCTAATATCTAACATCTAACTATTTTTGTATCTTCTCCTTAACATTGCAAGCAGTCAGCATCTGCTTGAGAAGAGTCGGTTGGCTGACTTCAGCTTTCAATTGCCCTGTGAAAATGGAATCAGCAAGAGTTGGTGCCATCTTTTCGGCAGAATTGATGATGCTCTTGAGATTCATGCACTGGTTGTGTGGTTTCACTAAATAAGCCTAGTAAGAATCCCAATTCAACTTAGTTAGTATTGTAATGGATTCTACCTTTTCTTGCGCCTTCCATTTCCATTCTACTTGTAGCTATTATACCTTTGGTAGATAACCTGGAGTTGTTTCTGAGATTAGATTTTCTTTATGAAAATTCTAATTTATGCAATCAATAAGGATGTTGGTTGTTGTAGATGCTTCCTCTGTTGCTTGCTCAGCTTCCCTGATCTGTGTATTCCATTCGTTAAAGAGCATTTCTTTATGATTGTCATTTATCATTGGTGTGCCTGCTCTTTTTCCCTCCTCTCTTTCTTGCCAAGCCAAATATTTAGTAACTCATCTATCAATTAAACCATAGTCATGCCATAGATATACGACTTGATTGGTGATTGTATCACTTATTTCACAATACGAGTTCCACTGCGTTATTCTTTGGCCAAATGCTTCCTGTTTTTGTAATAGTTGGTCATTCAAGGAAATAAATTCTGCGATGAATTCTGTAAGATTGGGATCATCCTTGTGCATCTCCTGTATATCCTGTAATTGTCTTTCTTTTTGAGCCAAACTGTTTTGGTAGCTTACCTGCATCCGCTGGAATTACTGCTATAGTCTTTCAAGCATTTTCTATGCTTCGTTGTTGGCATTGGCTTGTTGCAGCTGTTGCTGCAAAACTTGTATCATATCTTCCTTTTCTTTCAGCAGTTACTATATCTCAGCTGCTTTATCAATAGTTGTAGAAGCATAAGCTCCTGCGATTTGGGATAATTTGGTAAGATTCTCAGTTGGGTCAGTAGTAGGATATTGCCATAAGACATCCAATTGCTATGCATCATGAGAGATCGCGTTATCCAATTTCCTGTTCTTCCTTTGTTTTCTTACTACTGCTTTATGTTGTGGACTGTAAAATACATCAAGAGGAGGAATCTCCTCTATCTTGAGTATAAGTTTAGATGAGGGGGTGATAGGAATATGTTCCATATCCGAGATATTGTCGATTGTTCCTGTGACCATGTCTTGAGTTTCCTGTACATTACTTACAGGTATCTTTGTACTTTACCCTTCAAGATTGATTAGATCATTGAAGGTCTCCCATTCCTTGTCTAGCTCGGTTCTATCAGATGGTGGTTGATCGATGAGAGGGGGAGGATCTACCTGCAGAGAGGTTAACGCTAGTTGCTATGCAGGCTATTTTGACTGGGCAGTATCCTTTACAGACCCTTTTCTTTTACCATGGTCACTTTCATATTTTTTAGAATGTGCTAATGTTTCTTTCCCGGATTTGGATTTAGATCTATTTGTACCAGAAATTTCGCTGAGGCTAATACTTGGAGTCGGTTCCCTCGTGAGTTCTAAGCATAATTTTTCTATAGGGACATTAGCTAACCTTCTTTCCCTGTATGTTTTGAACTGCTGAAACTCTGCTGGAGGGAGCTGCGTTTGAGCTGAGTGCAAAATTTCTTCAAGTGTGCTTTTCTGTTGGAATATATCATCAAAAAGATCCTCTTCTTTGGAAAAGACCTTTATTTTGACTGAGGCGGTGAAATTCTTCGCAATTTCATAAGGATCGAACGAACTTCTTTGAAACTTGAACAATTGTAGACACGTTATGTTATTCACTTCTTTGAAGGCATGGCCTACATCAAATAATGAAAAGGCTCCACAGGCTACAAGAAATTATGGCCAAATAGCCTTCTTTTTATCTTTCAAATCCTTAGTCAAACCCCCTTCTGAACAAGTTTGATAAGCGATTTCTCGCTCCAAGAGTTTGTCAGGAACATACAGAGGTAAGACGTGAGGGGAAACGTCACTTCCGAATACCCTAACATATGTAAACAATTCCTCTCCAAACCATCTTGCAACTATGAGTGTATCTGCCTCTGCTTCATGAGAACATCTTGGAGCATCTTTGTCGTATAAAATTTTGTACAGTGGTAACATAACTTCATTACAAATTTTGTAGAAAAATGGAGGGAATTTAGAATCCCACATTTTTTTGTGATAAACATGAATGGGTGAAGGGTCTTGAGTTTTCCATTTCCATCCCATTACGGGAAACTTTGAAACATAGAAAATTGCATCCATTACATACACCGATAAGTAAAATGGGGGATAAATTCTCTGGGAAACAGTTCTTTCAGATCGGTAATTTACAGTGGTAGTAGCTAAGTTGTCTGACAGTATTCTAGACCAATACATAATAGTAGAATTAACAGCGGCATCCAACAAGGGTAGCCATTCAGATGAGAATTTATTAATATCTGGTCTCCCATAAAGTCTACATAGCATAGCAGCAGCAAAGCAATATGGAGAAGTGAGAGAACCAGTACTATACATACCGTGTTTTCCCTTTTTCAATGGCTTGTCTCTCCTTGACCAATCTTTAGTACATTCAGCCAGGTCTTCATTTTCTTTGACAAACTTCTCTATGAACTATTTGTTGTAATTCTCTTATGGCTCCGGCAAATGATACATAAGTTTCAAATATTGTTGAGCGAATGAGCCGATAAGTCGTTGACCCTGAGTCTTAAATTGTTTGTTTTTAATGTCCGCGCTGTCTAGTACCCATTTAACCATGTCTGTATAAGGGATAATTTTGGGTCTTGCTGCTATTCGGTGCAAGAAGGAATAGGCTAAATCTGCGACTGATGCTTCGGAGGACCCCTGTCAGCCAGCAGAAGCCGTAACCTCCATCACCTTGGGACTCTCTTCCTCAAGTAGGTTATACATGCCTTCCCAAGTGGAAATACCTTCTTCTCTATTACAGGCGATGTCTATGTATAATGGTGCCATTTCTTTATCTTCAAACATCGGAGCCTTGCCTTTCTTCCCCATAGTATCTTGTATACTGCTTTGTATATTTCTTTGTTCTTCGTTCCTGTAGTTTACAAGTGAGGTGAGAGTAATGATACATAATAGTGACAAGAAAGCTTTAAATGCCAAAGATATGCAACAATATACCACCTTACATGAACTGGCTCTTTGATAAACGCAAAACCATATTTTATTAACAACTGGCAACTAACTCATTAATTAGCATTAAAGTGCATAACCAGGTTTTGTTTTATGGAAAGCGTTTTCTCGAATAGTGAGCCGAAACGTTTTGCGATGGATCAATTTTTTGATTTGCTTTGCAATATCGCAGATCGTTGTATTGCATCATCGTAAGGTCGCAATATTGCAATATTGCATGGTCGCAATATCGCATAATCACAGTATGTGCTTATTTCATGTTAATGTATTTCTTGCAATGTACGATTTTGCGATACGCATCATCGCATATCAGCGTTTTTTGCAGTTTTCCAGCGGAAGTGCATTTGAAGGCATGCGATGTGATATTTGTTTTTCATTATATAATCTCGCATCGTAATCTTGCATACTTAGAGTTTGGATTGTAAGAAGGCATCCTGTTATCCTTTCTGCGATGCGATATTCCTTAAGGAGTGACTTTATCTTTCCTCACCATGAAACTTAAGCTTTTTTAGATTTTGCAAAGGTATTTTCCTAAGTTTATGATGGTGAGGTATATTAAAAAGGAAATGTTAGCACTAATTCATTTTTTAAATTTTTTGACTAAGGGTTCCCACTTATTTAGTATTAGTAATAATGCTAAATAAGAAAGGGGGTTGTTGGTGGCCACAACAAGACCAAACAGGGATGAATTTGGAAAATGTGAGAGAGGTTTTTATTCATAATAGGAAAAGGATGAAAAGCCTCCTTCATGTTGTTGGAAATAATACTAAGAGGGGGTGAATCAGTATTATCTGGTCAATTATTTTCTTTTTCAAACCTAGAATATATACGCTACTTCAGTTAGAGAAAATCGCGTATATATGCAACTACAGATAAGGAAACCCGCGTATAACATACAAACTTATAATTTAAAATATTCTACAGATATTGAACATTAATCTGTGCATCGGGATCATATAAACAATAACCAGGAATAGAAATATAGAGCAAAAGACAATCACACACAAGAATAAAAGATATAAGGTGGAAACCCAATGTGGGTGAAAACCACCTGCGTGCATACACTTCTGTGTCAATACCAACTTGCATATACACGACTTTCCCTTACAATAACAACGTGTATATGCGCCTTCGCTTCACTGAATGTGCGTACAGATCTATAAATTCATTCTTTCAAACATTTAGATATTAGTTAACCCAGATTATCATATTTATAGATCAAGCGTGCGCCAGATATCATAGATCAAAATCATATAGAGATACCACTATTCCAGCCTTAAGATTTTGACCCATCAATATAACTTATCCTTCTTCATTCAGATCCAGATATGCACCATAACCCAATCACAGTATTCCAAATCTAGCACTTTATCATATATTCAATAATTCAGAAGATGCCTTGCCAAATGATCTCCTTCCTCTTTTATAGCCTTAGGCCTTTCACAATAGCACAGACCAAAAACCATAACAATTCAATACCATGGACCCTGTTTGTTACCTATATCAATAGGTTTCATATTTCATGATTGGTTATAAAAGGTCCAAATATGCTCTGCTTTGATGATGCAAAGATCCCATATTTCCATAAGGAGACAAGGTGTGTCTATATCTTGATAAGGACTCAATTTTGATGGATGGTCCAACAGCCTAATCTGGATCATGCCATGTTTAAATTTCCTGTTGTAGAATAGAGAAAGAAGTCCGTCCAAACTGTTTAATCTTGGCAGACAAGTAGTTCAGGTAGAGAAGAAAGGTTCCCAACAGTTTAATCTGGGACCTTGGAAGAAATAAGGGTAGAATCTGATAGAAAATCAAAGGGAAAAAGCCAGAAAAAGAAAAGGCACACAAAGTGTAGCTGGGTAGGTAGATGCGGTTGCAGAAGTGATATTTAGTTCAAAATCTGACTTTGATGGTCAAAATGAGAGAAGCAAAACAAAGAAGCATGTCTAACCTCCCTTCCTTCCCTTTTTCCCATTTGTTACTAACATCCCCTCATGAGTTAAAATTCAGGGAAAGATTTATGGTTTCATGGAGGTTCTTCATCCTTTAAAGGCCACATTTCCTATGTAAAAATATTTTCATTTTGATCTTCTCCCTAAACTAAGTGTGTTTCAAACAAACTCAGTGACATTCCCCCCCACTTACCCCCTTCATCCATATTAAACTCTAATTCTACTATGTAACTCCCCTATCTTACCCTTCCCCTACTAGTATTAACACCATGGTGTATAAACCCCAAAGTTTGTATAAATATCCCTCCCCTTGGCATTATAGCCATATGGTCTTTTAAAAACGAATCAAAATGACACCTGGTCACTTTGATGAACCTCCATTTCATCTCTCTCCCTATTCCAAGTCATTTCACTCATTAAACCTTCATCTGCAAAGAAAGACCCTATAAAAACCCCTTCCTACCCATAACCCCTTTTGAAATTATGGAAAAACCCAAGAAATCCCGAAAAACCCATAAAAACACACTATTCCAAGGTTTCCCGCCCGAAGTATTTAAGCGAATATTTTAATCGGCTGGCGGGTCCCTCCCCAAACTGCACGACCCGTCGAAGGACCCGCCAGTCGTCCGATCTCCACCGCCTAGATCTTACGGTGGGCGGTCAATTTCGCTCCCCGACCTGCCGACCTTTAGCGTCCGGGGAAAGCGGTTTTCCGCCCCGTACAGGGACGCGTGGCGGGCGGTGGGATTGTTCGGAGCCCCCCTCCCCGATACCGCCTTTGCCCAAAGGTGGTGCGGGGAACCCGCTTACTGCCATCCCTGTTACCACCCTCCCTCCTATGTCATGCGCACGTCATCCTGACGTCACCTCACCTATGCCCACCACCGTGTCCTGCCACCCTGGCTCACACCTCAGCGCCACGTCACTTCCGTACCCGGGCCCCACCATGACATCATGCTGACGTCATCGGTGGAAAAGCGCCAAATGCACACTTTTTCCAAATTTAACGTTATAAACGACCAAATGAGCCGTTTTCAGTCATTTTCACGCGCAAAAGAAGTAGCCGTTGTCGACCAGCTGCCGCGAAATTTGTCCTCCAGCCATCAAATTCAACATTTCAACCGCTACAAGTCCAGAATTCGACAGCATTAAGCCTCCACAGCCTGGCCCGCAAGTTTCCAAGCCAGTTTTTCCAGGTATTTCGCCAGTTTTCCCACTTTGCCCATGCATTCCAATTCTCTGTAAAAATTCACCATTAAAAGACTGGTAAAACTCCTGAATTCAGCTCTGCCTGTTACCCGAAGTAAACCCAAGCAACCTGCACCACCCCTGAACCATAATTTGACATTGGAGTGCTCATTCCACAGGCTGAAACCGTAAAATTGCCCCCGAGGTGCTCGGCATTGTTCCCTTTTGCCAAGTACAGGCCACCTGCATTCTTACTAGAGAAACATCACTATCTCTGCAACTTGCCATTAGTAATTCACATCCCTGTGAAATTTGCAGCAAACTACAAAAGCCAGCTTGCATTTTCCACTGAAAGAAGGACACCAGACTGTGTTTACAGTTGACCTGCTGCTAAAAGTCTTTAAGGACTTGTCAAACCATTACCTCTACCTGTACAGATTTAGATTATATCATGGCAGCTTCTGCATCCTCATCCCTCAGTGTGGCCCCACTAAATCAAACAAATAAGGAGCTGCAGGCCTTGCCATTCGTTGACAAGGATTGTCTCATTGAAGACTTTGAGGGAAATAGGGACTTCTTGCAGACCTTCACTCAACTGAGGGAAGACTATAAGGATGGGCATGGTACACATGGGATTTGGGAGTCAAACCTGCCCTATTACTGTCTCCCAGCTGTGAATGTTTTCCCTGAAATCATTCACCTATGTGCTGAACACTATGATGTGCAGCACAGAGCTGTCAATACTCCATCAGGGAGGATCCTCTTCTACATAAATGCTGAGTCCATCAACAAGATGTTACAGTTTGATTAGACAGAGTTGCTGATCCCATTCTCCATGAGTTATTTGCTGGAAGCTGGTGACAAGATGACCAGTGAAGAGCTGGAAAAGGTCACCAGGACCTTCATGAGACTTGAGTGCCAGCCTACAGGGCCACCTCCTTATCTAAATGTACATTTCAATGATGTAGGCAGGCCGTTACTAGACATGATAGCCTATGTGTTGGGATACCAAAACAGTGAGCATGTGGATAAAGCCATGCTAGTGTTGCTGTCTGTTTACAGCCCACGCCAACCCCCTGCTCGAAAGTATAACTTTGCTAAGTTCATAGCCAATAAAATTCATGATCAGTTGAGAAAAGTGGATAGACAGGGGGTCTTCAGATACTCAACTTACATCTACCATCTATTCATGTTTCATCATTCTGAAGCCTTCCCATGCTACATCAGAAGGCTGGATCATAGAGGGGAGAGAAGATCTGTCATCTTCTGGACCTCAGTTTATCACAAGGTCACAAATTCACCCTATACCTACTGTGAAGTTGTTGACCAGTTTGTATACCCAATCTCTTGCATGCTCATGAAGTCCCCTCCTCCCAGGATATCTAATGAGATAAAGAAAGCTCTGCAGCTTTCTAAGAATAATAAAATAGGTGAC
>APFE031749432.1:3968-25205 GCA_000404065.3 Pinus taeda
TCCCAAAGGTGAACATCATGTTGGATATTATCCTTTAAAGACCCTATGAACACATCAATCCTATGCTCCTCTGGAATATCTTTTACCCTTATGTCAATTTTTGGAACTCTTCAATGTGCTCCATTATTGAACCCTTTTGTTTGAGACTTATCAATTGGCTAAAAAAAGTGTTGCTTTTTGTATCCTCATAATGTGCTGTCAATTCTTCCGTAAAAATTGCCCAAGTGATAATTTGTTTTCAAGAGCAAAGCCACTGATACCATACAAACTGATTTGGTTCCAAATATAAAGTTGCAATACATACCTTTTGTGTGTTTTACACATTATTGAGATCGAAAAATTGCTCCTTTTGTAATATCCATGTTGCGGGATCCTTGCTATCAAAATTCCTCATATCGATTTTTGGAATATGGTGGGTCTTCGATCCAACATTAGAGTCTATGGAATTATGATTAACATTTTTTTTGTTCTCATCAATATTTTCCTCTACTACCCTTTCACCATTAGTGACCATGTCTTGTAGCAACTTATTCATATTTATCTTCAATTCTTCCATCTTATCATCCATGCCATCCATTTTAGCATCCATGCCATTCATCTAAGCTTCTATGCCATCCATCTTAGCTACCATGCCATCCATCTTAGCTTCTACACCTTTCTTTAAACAATCCATCTTAGCTTCTACACCTTTCTTTAAACCACCCATCTTAGCTTCTACATCTTTCATCTTAGATTTCATTACTTTTTGTGCAAGTGACACTTGTTGTACTTGGTCTCGTAATTTTGATATATCATGTTGCATTTCTTCCTCTTCTTCACGAGTCATGCTAGAGCTTTCAAGTTGCTTACTAGGTGTTTGCATTTTCTTTCCTCAGGGCATCAATTACCGATAATAATGCTTTACTATGCCCTTTGAATTCCTTCAAACTAATTTTTCAAACCAAGCTTAAGCAAAAATTTAAAACAAACTACACACCTTTTTTCACTTTGTAGGAGCTTGATATTGAATTTGATGCATCTCTGTAATTTCAGATCATCCAGTTCTAAAATTGTGACCTGTAGTATCACTCTGCATCCTCTTTCTAACGCCGCAAGTATGATCCAAATTGGATTCTCCAAGAAAGTGTTATGCACAATCTCCCAAGATGACCTGATTATAGACCTTTCCAAAAGAGTGAACTTGTATGAAGTGCCATGTGTCACTGTTTCAACCTATGGCACTGAAAAATATATACAAGAAAAAAAGTTCCGTCCTCTTTCTGTACATTCTTACAAAATTTCATCTGATGCTCAAAGAGAAAGTTATGATGATTTTCCCCAGGTCACCTGTTTGGAATGTAATTCAGGAGTCTACAAAAAGACCAACTTCCTTAGATCATATGTTCGCAAATATAGCGCAAAAATCTCTGAAATTCAGACCAAGGTTCAGTGCGATTTCGTCTCAAATGGGTTTTTTCTTGCTTCTGAAATGTCACAGAAAAACAGTTATAGCGAAAATGCCATGATGACCTATTTGGAGCAGCGAAACCCTAGAATCCAAAGCTCTGATACCAAATGTTATGAAACCAGCTCACAAAAAGATAGAAAAGAGAGATCAATGCCTTAGAATCTAGCCTCTTCGAGGGGGCAACCTCCTTTACATTACACAAATGAACAATTCTTGGATGATTCAAATGACAAAACCTTCTTTCTATATATAGGATTTTATGGAGTTACAATATAACCCAACCGACCTAATAACAATAATAATATAAATCCACAAAAATAACAATAGAGGGATTCTATAGGGCGCAATAATAAAAATATGGGGACAATAGAGGCTCAACAATATTAATAAGGGATACAACTACAATAGTAATGGTGTAATCACTAGTATTATAGGGACCTAACATTATGGAAGTAAGTGCAACACATGTGCATCTCCTCAATAGCATGATTTGCCTTGTCCAATGGACCTTTCGCTTCTTGCTTCTTTTCCTTCAAAAGTTTCCTGTATGTGGCCATTCTCTTCCAACATCTAGAAACATTATGGTTATCCAAACCACAAAAGAAACATGCAATTATTTTCCCATACTTATATGGAAATTTACCATGCTGAACATAATAAAAAGGAATATGATTAGAACCATATTTATACCTTTCTCTTTCACCTTTATTGCCTTCATGATGAGGTGAATTAAATGAAGAAGTAGCTCCCTTTGGAACACCATCAACCTCTTCAATGGTTTTAGAGTTTCCACAACTCTCTGATTCAAGTGCATGCTGATATACACCTTCTTTCTGCATAGTATGCTTCACACTATTGCATTCCCCAAGAATACAATATTCACACTCTTGAGGTAGAAGACCCGAAATGAAACTCCTTCTTGGAATTGTTTCAATTGTCTTCATTGTAGCTTTGGAACTTTCTCCATAAGACTGTCCATAGCCAAGACCCAAATACTTAGGCCTTTCCTCAACCATTATTGGTTCAAGAATACCCTATGCATATTTTCCCAAGCCTTTTCCTTCATAGCCCATCTTGGACATGAACTTGGAACCTACGCCTCTAGTATGTTTTTCAAAAGAACCAACATAAACATTCTTAGAAGAATTTGAAGACAAACCAGAATTGTTTACCTCTTCTTCAAGCTGATACTTGACCAAGGCTTCTTTGGAAACAAAGAGTTGTGTCTCCAACTCATGCATCCTTTCCAGGTTCATATTTGCAATATCAATTTTCCTCTCCATTCCTTGCAATTTTTCAAAAAGCAATTGCTTCTCTTTGTTCATGGAATTCAACTGCTCTCTAAGTATGATTCTCTTCCTTCCATCCTCATAAATTTCTCTCACCATATCCATCATGATGAACAAGTCTTTCTTCTTGTCTTCATCAAAGAATCTTGTGATGAAGGAAGAATTTTAGGACTCACTTGTAGAAGTAGTCATTATCAAAATGAACAAAAGAACTTCAAACAAGGTTAACAAAGAGCTTATTCAAGCAACCTTTTGCAACAAACCTGTTGTGCTTCAAGGATTGCTTTGAGGTCCTTTGGGATAAGAAGAATGCCTTTATCCCTTCTTCCTTCTCGTCCTCTCCTGGACTTAGCTATCAATAGCTTTACCTGATCCTTTTCAAACTCAAACAACAGTCAGTTTACAAATAATCAAACAACAAAATCCTTGCTACTGTTCGGACACCTTTCAAGTTAAACAAGCATATAGATTGCTCTGTCAATCAAGCATTCTGATCTAATACCACTTGCATCATGATACAACCTACTCTGGTATAACTTACTCTAATATAACCAGATTTGCTATAACCAGCTCCGATACCACCTGATCTGAAATGGGGTAGTAAGGACTTTTTGTCATGCTTACAAGAACCTCTCCCACTCCAAAGCTTATATATCCCCAAGATCCATGCTTATGATTGATAATTTGTGGAATAAATAACTTGAAATAGGTATATGCTTGTGTTTGCCTTTAACTGCTTAATTGCCTTAAGTTTATTTGATTAAACTGATATATAAACACACATAATAGTAGAATGCAACAATAAACAAAAACCTAAGACAACAATATAATTAGGAGTTCACCCAAACCTCTTGGGCTACGTCTCCGTGAGCTCTAGTCAATTGAAATAGGCTCTTTGGGATTATGGTAATGCTTCTTTTACAAGTTCCACACTTAACTCCGTTGGTTTACAACAACACCAATGGGTTTAGAATACCATATTATCCCACTGGTTGTCCATGCTCTGGAGACAGATCTAGGCTTCTCTAGACTAGATTCCTTTAATCAGTGCTCCGGGCTATCTTGAGCTCCTGGCTTGCACGAACTCCCTCAAAATTCTTATACTGTCTCTGGAATTCCTTATTTTGTATTTAGCATAGTTCAGACACCAGCAACGGCTTGATCATTTGATCTCTTTGTTTTTCTGAACTTCATTGTAGCTTCACGGCTCTTTAGAAGTCCATTTGAGCTCTCTGGCTCTGTAGCTTTGCCTCTAATCTCTGGTGGCTATGCCTCCATCAGCACTCTGGCTTTGCCTTCCAACCTTTGGTGGCTATGTTGAGCTTCTCCAAGCCTCTTCTTCACTTGGTAGCCTGACCCCTCTAGCATACACTGAGATTTCCCTTTGGATTCCTTAGCGTTCCAACAACTCTGAGTTTCTTTGAGCTGTCTCTGCGCACACACTCAACAACTAAGCCTTCTGTGTTCTCTCTGAGCTTCTTCGAGCTCTCTCTCTCTCTCTCGACACTTGTGCATTCACTGTGCCTTGGCAATGGATTCCCCAACATCACACTAGTGTCCTCTGTGCATTACTCTTCTTGGGCTTTCTGGCAGCCTCCCTAGTGAGTTCTTGTTAACTGCATTTTCTATGTATTTGTAATAGTTTAGTTACAGTCACCTAATGCATGGAATCCCAACTATTTTCTTACAAGAAGCAATTTACAATTGAAAAGGAACCAGCGAGCATGAGAAACTCGGTCGTTTGGCCTCCCCCTGCCATAATCCTAAAAATAGCAATATAATAGAATACATAGGAAATGCACAAAAAACACATCATGAGCCTTAAGCTTAGACTTCAAATAATATGTAATCGCACTTATAATCCCATCGGGTCTGCCTTTGGTCGCAATATCGCAATCACACAGGCGAGAGATCAAAACCTCAATACACGGGAAATACATAGAAAATCCAAAAATCTGGATTTCAAATATTATTCAATCGCATTCATAAACCTCATCAGGTCCATGCCTTGATCGCTAATCACAATCGCACATCCCATGAGTATGGTGCTTCCCACCCCTTTGCATTCCCTGATCTCCAATCTCCGATCATCGATATCACACATCGCATCTCGCATCGACCCAATGGAATGTGCCTTTGCTCCTCCAATCGCCCAATCACTGGTACTGCACATCACATATCGCATTAGCATATTGCATTTGTAATGGCCCTTTGTATTGGTTACGATCCCGATCGCCAATCCATCACAATCGCAAGTCGCTCTGTTCAGGGCTCCGATATTGCGTGAAGCCCCACCTCTGATGTGATATGTTAGAGGTTGCAACCGGGGAGTCCTTCCATCTCCGCTTAAGTCCTCCCTTTAACCTCTTCCGATGTGATTTTCTTCAGGAGCCCATCAGTCCATTTTTATAAGAATTTGGCTCCCTTTCTAAGGATAATGGGCAATCTTATTTTTGCAATAACTCCTTCGTCTAGAGTCCATTCTGGTCCATTCAAATTGCAGTAGATTCAGATTGAAAAGATATACAGAATGAGACTATTCCCAAGAGCATCCAATTACTTTCATTGTTCCTCTCTGAGGAGAATTCATAGACTTAGAAGTCTATGTTAGATCCATTTTGGATCACGCCTTCCCACTAAAAATATTTTGGACTCCAAAAGACTGATATACTACTCTGAACAGTAAATGAGAGTACCTCACCCTGTTCTTTTAGCCTCCATACACTTGCCTTGCATATTGCCTCTGAATTAAAGCCTTTGAACACTCCCTTCCTGGATGTGCTTGTCCTCTTGGGAAGAATTGTCTTCCCCCTTGACTTCATGCAGAACTCCTGCTGAGAAGGTCACAGAAGGTATTTTGAACTTCTATTCCTTAATCATTGATCTAAGGTGGCTCAAACCAATGTGAAGTTACATCTGCTTCACAAAATTTTCATTTGTACCTATTTGACATACTATCAACAACAACTGTTAACAACAACATGATTACAGACAACAACTGGATGGCTTAAACTTTTGCTTCAACAAAAGAAATATATTTCACATCTTGTGAACACCTCCATGTCTTTACATTTGCATACAAATGATTGACTAGATAATAAGCCAACAAAACATGCCTTTAAAACAATTGACCCTTCAAGTCAAGCATGTAGAAAAAGAGCTTTAGGATTCTTTTTCAAAGATGAAACACTTCATCATTATCTCCATCTTGGAGACCAAATTAACTCTTCTCAAGTCAATATTGCATTAAATGCATGTTTACAACAAGGAAATCAACCCTTCAAGTTAATCAAACATACATGTTTAAATACAAGGAAATCATCAACATCCCTATGTTCATGCACATCATTCTTATGCATGCATTTCATCCTTCAACTTTCACTTAAGTACACCATTCTTTCGAAGCTGAAATGAATATAATGTTGCAGCAATAAAGTGAGCCTCCTACTCAACTTTTCCATTCACCTTCTTGGTAAAATCCTGCAACTTGCATCTCATTAACAAAGAAATGCAAATAGATGTGATACATTTCTTTTCACATCAAAATATACGCAACTTGAATTAGATAAGAATTCTAACCATTTCTTACCAATCCTTTTCAAAGGTCCTTCCTTTTTCTGCACATAAACATCAACATGTGAATCATCATGAAACACATCATTTAAGGAAACTTCCTTTCCATTCTTGCCATTCTCTCTTTCCACCTTCTTCAAGTTTCATGGAAGCATTGTTGGGTTCAAAGTCCAACATTTTGCAGCAATATGTCCTTGCTTATGGTAGTAAGGGCAACACATGTGAATCTCCTCAACAACATGATTTGCCTTGTCCAATGGACCTTTCACTTGCTTCTTTTCCTTTAAAAGCTTCCTCTATGTGGCCATTCTCTTCCAACATCTAGAAACATTATGGTTATCCAAACTACAAAAGGAACATGTAATTCTTTTCCCATACTTATATGGAAATTTACCATGTTGAACATAATCAAAAGGAATATGATTAGAACCATATTTATACCTTTCTCTTTCACCTTTATTACCTTCATGACGAGGTGAATTGAATGAAGAAGTAGCTCCCTTTGGAACACCATCAACCTCTTCAATGGTTTCAAAGTTTCCACAACTCTCTAGTTCAAGTGCATGTTGATATACACCTTCTTTCTGTATAGTATGCTTCACACTATTGCATTCCCCAAGAATACAATCTTCACACCCTTGAGGTAGAAGACCTGAAATGAAACTCCTTCTTGGCACTGTTTCAATTGTCTTCATGGAAGCTTTGGAACTTTCTCCATAAGACTGTCCATAGCCAAGACCCAAATACTTAGGCCTTTCCTCAACCATTATTGGTTCAACAATAACCTGTGCATATTTTCCTAAGCCTTTTCCTTCATAGCCCATCTTGGAAATTAACTTGGAACCTATGCCTCTGGTATTTTTTTCAAAAGAACCAACATAAACATTTTTAGAAGAATTTGAAGACAAACAAGAATTGTTTACCTCTTCTTCAAGCTGATACTTGACCAAGGCTTCTTTGGCAACAAAGAGCCGTGTCTCCAACTCATGTGTCCTTTCCAGGTTCATATTTGCAATATGAAGTTTCCTCTCCATTCCCTGCAATTTGTCAGAAAGCAACTGCTTCTCTTCCTTCATGGAATTCAACTGCTCTCTAAGTTGCATTTCCTTCCATCCTCATACATTTCTCTCACCATATCCATAATGATGAACAAGTCTTGCTTCTTGTCTTCATCAAAGAATCTTGTGATGAAGGAAGAATTTGAGTACTCACTTGTAGTCATTATCAAAATGAACAAAATAACTTCAAACAAGATTAACAAAGAGCTTATTCAAGCAACCTTTTGCAAAAAACCTCTTGTGCTTCAAGGATTGCTTTGAGGTCCTTTGGGATAAGAAGAATGCCTTTATCCCTTCTTCCTTCTTGTCCTCTCCTGGACTTAGCTATCAATAGCTTTACCTGATCCTTTCCAAACTCAAACAATAGTTAGTTTACAAATAATCAAACAGCGAAATCCTTGCTACTATTTGAACACCTTTCAAGTTAAACAAGCATATAGATTTCTCTATCAATCAAGCATTCTGATCTAATACCACTTGTGTCATGATACAACCTGCTCTGGTATAACTTACTTTGATATAACTAGATTTGCTATAACCAACTCCGATACCACCTGATCTAAAATGGGGCACCAAAGGCTTCTTGTCATGCTTACAAGAACCTCTCCCACTCTAAAGCATATATATCCTCAATATCTATGCTTATGATTGATAATTTGTGGAATAAATAACTTGAAATAGGTGTATGCTTGTGTTTGCCTTTAAATTCTTAATTGCCTTAAGTTTATTTGCTTAAAATGATATATAAACACACATAATAGTAAAATGCGGCAATAAACAAACACTTAAGACAACAATATAATTAGGAGTTCACCCAAACCTATTTGGCTATGTCTCTGTGAGCTCTAGTCAACTGAACTAGGCTCTTTGGGATTATGGTAATGCTTCTTTTACAAGTTCCACACTCAAATCCGTTGGTTTACAACTAAACCAATGGGTTTAGAATACCATCTTATCTCGCTGGCTATCCATACTCTGCAGACAGATCTAGGCTTCTCTAGACTAGATTCCTTCAATTAGCACTTCGTGCTATCTTGAGCTCCTGGCTTCCACCAACTCCCTCAGAATTCTTTTACTATCTCTGGAATTCCTTCTTTTGTATTCAACACACTTCAGATACCAGCGACAACTTGATCATTTGATCTCTTTACTATTCTGAACTTCAATACAGCTTCATGGTTCTTTAGAAGTCTAGTTTAGCTCTTTAGCTCTGCAGCTTTGCCTCCAATCTCTGGTGGTTATGCCTCTATCAGCACTCTGGCTCTGCCTTCCAACCTCTGGTGGCTATGTCGAGCTTCTCTGAGCCTCTTCTTCACTTGACAGTCTGACCCCTTTGGCATACACTGAAATTTCCTTTTGCATTCCTCAGTGTTCCAACAACTCTAGGTTTCTTCGAGCTATCTCTGTGCACACACTCAGCAACTGAGCCTTCTCTGTTCTCTCTGAGCTTCTTCGACCTCTCTCTCTCTCGAAACCTGTGCATTCACTATGCCTTGGCAATGGATTCCCCAAAATTGCACGAGTTTCCTTTGTGCATTACTCTAACTGGGCTTTCTCATGGCCTCCCCAGTGAATCACTATCAACTGCGTTCTCTGTGTATTTGTAACACTTCAGTTATAGTCGCCTAGTGCATGGAAGCCTAACTATTTACTTACAAGAAGAAATTTACAATTGAAAAGGAATTGGCGGGCACGGGATACTCGGTCATTTGGCCTCCCCCTGCCATAATCCTGAAAATAACAATATAACGGAATACACAGGAAATGCACGAAATCACATCATGAGCCTTAAGCTTGGACTTCAAATAATATGTAATCATGCTTATAATCCCATATAGTCTGCCTTTGGTTGCAATATCGCAATCGTACAGGCGGGAGATCAAAACCTCAATACATGGGAAATACATAGAAAATCCGCAAATCCAGATTTCAAATATTATTCAATCACGTTCATAAACCTCATCAGCTCCATGCCTTGATCACTAATTGTAATCACACGTCACATGGGTCTGGTGCTTCCCAGTCCTTTACATTCCTCGATCTTCGATCTCTAATTTCTCTGATCACTGATATCGCACTTCGCATATCACATCAGCCTAGTGGCCTGTGTCTCTGCTCCTTCGATCACCTAACCACTGATATTGCACATCGCATATCGCATTTGTTATGGTCCTTTGTATTGGATGCGATCCTGATTGCTGATTGCTGATCGCCGATCCATCACAATCGCAAGTTGCTCTATCCGGGGCTCCAATATCATGTGAAGGCCTACCTCTGATGCGATATGTCAGAAGTCACAATTGGGGAGTCCTTCCATCTCCGCTTAAGTCCTTCCTTTAACCTCTTCCGATGTGATTTTCTTTAAGAGCCCTTAAGTCCATTTTTATAAGAAATTGCCTCCTTTTCTAAGGATAATGGGCAATCTTCTTTTTGAAATAACTCCTTCATTCGGAGTCCATTCTGGTCCATTCAAATTGAAAAGATCTACACAATGAGACTATTCCCAAGAGCATCCAATGACTTTCATTTTTCCTATGTGAGGAGAATTCATAGACTTAGAAGTCTATGTTAGATCTACTTTGGATCATGCCTTCCCACTAAAAATCTTTTGGACTCCAATAGACTGATACACTGATCTGAACAGTAAATGAGAGTACCTCACCCTCTTCTTTCAACCTCCATACACTTTCCTTGAATAGTGCCTTTGAACCAAAGCCTTTGAACACTCCCTTCCTGGATGTGCTTGTCCTCCTGGGAAGAATTGTCTTCCTCCTTGACTTCATGCAAAACTCCTGCTGAGAAGGTCACAGAAGGTAGTTTGAACTTCTTTGCCTTAATCATTGATCCAAGTTGGCTCAAACCAATGTGAAGTTAATCTGCTTCACAAAATTTTCATTTGTACCTATTTGACATACAGTAAACAACAACTGTTAACAACAATAGGATTACAGACAACTGGATGGCTTAAACTTCTGCTTCAACACAAAAGAAACAAATTTCACATCTTGTGAACACCTCCATGTCTTTACATTTGCATACAATTGATTGACTATATAATAAGCCAACAAAACATGCCTTTAAAGCAATTGACCCTTCAAGTCAAGCATGTAGAAAAATAACTTTAGGATTCTTTTTCTAAGATGAAACACTTCATCATTATCTCCATCTTG
This sequence comes from Pinus taeda, assembly GCA_000404065.3. Classification (NCBI taxonomy): domain Eukaryota; kingdom Viridiplantae; phylum Streptophyta; class Pinopsida; order Pinales; family Pinaceae; genus Pinus; species Pinus taeda. The sequence continues at coordinate 14,506 of APFE031749432.1, forward strand.
GAGATCGAATCAACTTTTCTCAAGTCAATATTGCATTACATGCATGTTTACAACAAAATAATCAACCCTTCAAGTTAATCACACATACATGTTTAAATACAAGGAAATCATCGACATCCCTGTGTTCATGCACATCATTTTTATGCATGAATTTCATCCTTCAACTTTCACTTAAGTACACTATACTTTCGAAGCTGAAAAGAATATAATGTTGTAGCAATAAAGTGAGTCTCCTACTCAACTTTTCCATTCACCTTCTTGGTAAAATCTTGCAACTTGCATCTCATTAACAAAGAAATGCAAATAGATGTGATACATTTCTTTTCACATCAAAAGATATGCAACTTTAATTAGGTAAGAATTCTAACCATTTCTTACCAATACATTTCAAAGGTCCTTCCTTTGTCTGCACATCAACAACAACATGTGAATCATCTTGAAACACATCATTTATGGAAACTTCCTTTCCATTCTTGCCATTCTAGCTTTCCACCTTCTTCAAGTTTCGTGGAAGCATTGTTGGGTTCAAAGTCCAACATTTTGCAGCAATATGTCCTTGCTTATGGCAATAAGTGCAACACATTTGCATGTCCTCAACAACATGATTTTCCTTGTCCAATGGACCTTTCACTTCTTGCTTCTTTTCCTTCAAAAGTTTCATGTATGTGGCCAATCTCTTCCAACATCTAGAAACATGATGGTTATATAAACCACAAAAGAACATGTAATTATTTTCCCATAATTATATGGAAATTTACCATGCTAAAAATAATCAAAGGGAATATGATTAGAACCATATTTATACCTTTCTCTTTCACCTTTATTGCCTTCATGAGGAGGTGAATTGAATGAAGAAGTAGCTCCCTTTGGAACACCATTAACCTCTTCAATGGTTTTAGAGTTTCCACAACTCTCTAGTTCAACTGCATGCTGATATACACCTTCTTTCTACATAGTATGCTTCACACTATTGCATTCCCCAAGAATACAATCTTCACACTCTTGAGGTAGAAGACCCGAAATGAAACTCCTTCTTGGAATTGTTTCAATTATCTTCATGGTAGCTTTGGAACTTTCTCCATAAGACTATCCATAGCTAAGACCCAAATACTTAGGCCTTTCCTAAACCATTATTGGTTCAACAATACCCTGTGCATATTTGCCCTAGCCTTTTCCCTCATAGCCCATCTTGGACATTAACTTGGAAGCTATGCCTCTGGTATGTTTTTCAAAAGAACCAACATAAACATTCATAGAAGAATTTGAAGACAAACAGGAACTGTTTACCTCTTCTTCAAGCTAATACTTGACCAAGGCTTCTTTGGCAACAAAGAGTTGTGTCTCCAACTCATGCATCCTTTCCAGGTTCATATTTGCAATATGAAGTTTCCTCTCCATTCCTTGCAATTTGTCGAAAAGCAACTGCTTCTCTTCCTTCATGGAATTCAACTACTCTCTAAGTATGATGCTCTTCCTTCCATCCTCATACATTTCTCTCACCATATCGATCATGATGAACAAGTCTTGCTTCTTGTCTTCATCAAATAATCTTGTGATGAAGGAAGAATTTGAGGACTCACTTCTAGAAGTAGTCATTATCAAAATGAACAAAATAACTTCAAACAAGATTAACAAAGAGCTTATTCAAGCAACCTTTTGCAACAAATCTCTTATGATTCAAGGATTTCTTTGAGGTCCTTTGGGATAAGAAGAATTCTTTCAGCCCTTCTTCCTTCTTGTCCTCTCCTAGACTTAGCTATCAATAACTTTACCTGATTGTTTGCAAACTCAAACAACAGTCAGTTTACAAATAATCAAACAACAAAATCCTTGCTACTGTTTGAACACCTTTCAAGTTAAGCAAGCATATAGATTGCTTTGTCAATCAAGCATTTTGATCTAATACCACTTGCATCATGATACAACCTACTCTGGTATAACTTACTCTGATATAACCAGCTCTGCTATAACCAGCTCTGATACTAGCTGATCTAAAATGGGGCACTAAAGGTTTCTTGTCATGCTTATAAGAACCTCTCCCACTCCAAAGCTTATATATCCTCAATATATGCTTATGATTGATAATTTACAGAATAAATAACTTGAAATAGGTGTATTCTTGTGTTTTCCTTTGACTGCTTAGTTGCCTTAAGTTTATTTGCTTAAACTGATATATAAACACACATAACAGTAAAATGCAACAATAAAAAAACACCTAAGACAACAATATAATTAGGAGTTCACCCAAACCTCTTGGGCTACATCTCCGTGAGCTCTAGTCAACTCAACTAGGCTCTTTGGGATTATGGTAATGTTTCTTTTACAAGTTCCACACTAAACTCCATTGGTTTACAACATCACCAATGGGTTTAGAATACCATCTTATCCCGCTGGCTATCCATACTCTGTAGACAGATCTAGGCTTATCTGGACTAGATTCCTTCAATCAACGCTCTGAGCTATCTTGAGCTCCTGGCTTGCATCAACTCCCTCAGAATTCTTTTACTGTCTCTGGAATTCCTTGTTCTACCTTTAGCACACTTCAGACACCAGCAACAGCTTGATCATTTGATCTCTTTGCTGTTCTAAACTTCATTGCAGCTTCATGGCTCTTTAGAAGTCCATTTGAGCTCTCTAGCTCTGTAGCTTTTCCTCCTATCTCTAGTGGCTATACATCTATCAGCGCTCTGGCTCCGCCTTCCAACCTTTGGCGGCTATGTCGACCTTCTTCGAGCCTCTTCTTTTCTCGGCATTTTGACCGCTCTGGCATACACTGAGCTTTCCCTTTGGATTCCTTAGCGTTCCAACAACTCTGGGTTTCTCCGAGCTATCTCTGCACACACACTCATCAACTGAGCTATCTTTCTGCTCTCTGAGCTTCTTTGAGCTCTCTCTGTCTTGACACCTGTGCATTCACTGTGCCTTGGCAATGGATTCTCCAGCATCGCATGAGTTTCCTCTGTGCATTACTCTGCCTGGGCTTTCTCATGGACTCCCCAGTGAATCCCTATCAACTCCGTTCTCTGTGTATTTGTAACACTTTAGTTACAATCGCCTAATGCATAGAAGCCTAACTTTTTTCTTACAAGAAGTAGTTTACAATTGAAAAGGAACCAGTGGGCATGGGAAACCCGGTCATTTGGCCTCCCCCGTACCATAATCATGAAAATAACAATATAAGAGAATACACAGTAAACACACGAAAAATACATCATGAGCCTTAAGCCTGGACTTCAAATATTATGTAATCATGCTTATAATCCCATTAGGTTCGCCTTTGGTTGCAATATCACAATCGCATAGGCAGGAGGTCAAAACCTCAATACACGAGAAATACATAGAAAATCCGCAAATCCGGATTTCAAATATTATTTAATCGTGTTCATAAACCTCATCAGGTTCGTGCATTGATCGCTAATCACAATCACACGTCACATGGGTCTAGTGCTTCTCGGTCCTTTGCATTCTTCGATCTCTGTTCTCCGATCGCCAATATTGCACATCGCATATTGCATCGACCCAATGGATTGTGTCTCTACTCCTCCAATCACCTGATCACTGATATCACACATCGCATATCACATCAGCATATCACATTTGTAACAACCCTTTGTATTGGTTGCGATTCTGATTGCCGACCGCCGATCACCGACCCATCGCAATTGCAAGTTGCTCTATCTAGGGCTCCGATATCGTGTGAAGGCATACCTCTGATGCGATATGTCGAAGGTCGCAATCGGGGAGTCCTTCCATCTCTGCTTAAATCCTCCCTTTAACCTCTTTTGATGCGATTTTATTTAAGATCCCTTAAGTCCATTTTTATAAGAAATTGCCTCCTTTTCTAAGGATAATGGGCAATATTCTTTTTGCAATAACTCCTTTGTCCGGAGTCCATTCTGGTCCATTCAAATTGCAGTAGATTCATATTGAAAATATATAGGCAATGGGACTATTCCCAAGAGCATCCAATGACTTTCAATTTTCCTCTCTGAGGATAATTCATAGACATAGAATTCTATGTTAGATCCATTTTGGATCATGGGGATCCAATCTCTCCCTTCCTCTTTGTTATAATGGTGGATGGGATAAGTCATTCTATCACTGCTTCCCTGCATGAAAATAAGCTCTTTGGTCTCCAGCCCCATGCCTCTGCCCCCGCTACAACTCACCAACATTTTGTGGATGATACTCTTCTCATGGGCCTCCCCTCCATCAAAGAGGCTTCCTCTTTCATGTCCATCCTAACGGACCTCTCTGTTGCTTCTAGAAACTCCATCAATCCCCTTAAGTCCAAGTTGTTTTTATTTAATACTTCACTGCCCATTTGCAAGAACATCGCCAAACTCCTGTCCATTCCCATTAGCTCTCTCCTCTCCTCTTACCTTGGTGTTCCCCTTATAGATAGGCCTCTCTCTCAAGCCACTTGGGAGAACCTGATAAAAATTCTAGAGAAAAGATTGGCCAATTGGACCTTCAAATCTCTAAATTTGGCTGGTCATCTTATCCTGGTTAAATATGTCCTTCAGGCCATCCTGATTTACATGTACCCATCTTTGGCAGCCCCAAAATTGATTTCAATCAAAATCTTGAACCTTCAGAGGAACTTCTTATGGAGAAGAGCAGAGGTCAAATGGAAATGGGCTCTTGTAGCATGGGAAAAAATCTGCAAACCCCAAAAATATGGTGGCCTCGTTCTTAGAGATATAGACCTCCTGGGAAAGGCCTTGGGAGCCAAAAATCTATGGAGATGGATTGCTAACCCCAACTCCCCTTGGGGTACCCTCTATAAAGAAAAGTACACTCCCTCCTTAATGCAAGATAAAATCATCAGGATCAATGGAAACATCAAAGGTTCTGTCATCTAGAATCAAGCTTGGGAGAATAGGGATATCATTCAAAGACCCAATTTCTGGGAAATAGGTAGCGGGAACAAGTCTCTTTTCTGGGAGGGTTCCTGGAAACAAATGTTGGAACTAGATCAAGATCACTATCAAAATATCAATGCTGAAATGCAAAATAGAGGGAAGATCAAAGTCAACTAATACCGAGGAAAAAGTGAAGAAAATGACAGGTGGAGAAATTGGATCAATCATGAGGAATGGACTCCCCATATGGAACCAAAACCTAGTCAAACCTTTCTTCAGAGTTACAAATAAGACAAATCCTTCATGACTCTGCTAAGGATAAACTTAGATGGGGGAAAATCTCAACAGGACACTTCATCTTAAGCGAAGCCTATAGATACATAGCAAAGCATGACCAACTCCAACTAGATCCAAAATGGAATGCAATTTGGGATAGGAAGCACTGGATGAAAATTTCTATCTTCCTTTTCTTAGTCATGCATAGAAAAGTTTTAATGTGGGACAATCTATAAAGAGAAGGCTTTATTGGCCCCTCGAGATGCCCCCTCTTCCAGCAAGAAGAAGAAACCCCCAATCATATGATAAATGTTTGCCCTTTCGCTTCCAATGTATGGAATTGGATTTCTTTGGCCTTTAACAGCTCTGATCGAGACCCCTATTCCATTCAAAGCATCATTGTGAACTGGAGAATGGTCTATTCTCGCCATCCTCTAGTTAACTACACATGGAATTTATTACCTGGTTTGATCTGCTGGGCTCTATGGAAGGAACACAATGCAAGAATCTTTCGTGGCCTCTCTGTCTAGGAGGAATTCATTATCGCAAAGATCAAAAGTGTGCTCCACGAAACAGTGACCTCTCTACACTCTCAGACTGTCAAATCCCCTCCCACCCTCCGCGAAGTGAGAATTCTCTCAATGTTGGATCTCCTTCATATCAAGGTTCGCAAAGTCACTCCCCTCCCCAGACATGATAATAAAATAACATGTGGTGGCCGCTAGAGTAGGGGACTTTCAAGCTCAACTACGATGCCGCAGCTAAAGGGAATCTAGGTCCAATAGGTTTTGGAGGGGTCTTCTAAAACTCTAAAGGTGAGATAATCTAGATTTGTGAGGGAAATATAGATTCAACCACCAATAATGCCACTGAACTTCATGCCCTAGAACATGGCATCATCATAGTGCACAACCTAAACCTCAGTCCTCTGATAGTTGAAGGAGATTCCATGCTGGCTACCCAAATTGGAAAAAACTTCAGCAGGGTATCGAGGTGGACAATATCTCAGAAAATTGGCGCCTAAACAAAATAATACAATGGATCAAGAAAGGAATTGATAGCATGGTAGGCCTCCACTTTCAAGCAATCAGCAAGAAAGGAAATAAATTCACGGAAAAATTATTAAATGAGGGTACGGCTGGTACCCTACGCTTGAGGTCCCAAGCGTGGTAGGAACTGGAGGAAGGGGAACTCCATCAGCAATGTGCATCAATCAATGAAGAAGATAACTACTCTACTAAACAATAACTGTTCGTGTACTTTTCATCGTTACAATATGGATTTTCTGCTCAATGAGAAGGATAGGTGGAGGATGCCTGAGTACAGACTCATCCTTGGCTCACCTGTCTTCAGAGCCCATGATGCCACCTCCCCTCTCCCTTATGTGATCGTCATCTCTCAGTCTCATCCTCTCTACTCTGCCATTACTCCTCTGCCTCTCCTTATATCTCCGCATGCTTCCCCTTCTTGCCCCCTCTCCCTCATTTCGGTCTCCCTCTTCCTCCTGGCCTCTATAAATTCACCCCTCCCCCTTCTCATTTCCTTTTCCCTCCTCAGTTTTCCCCTCGCTCTCTAGTTCCCTCTACAATCCTATCCCTTAGTTTCTCTCATGGCTTTGAGGCATGGGTCCACCCTTGGTCCAAGTAGGGGAGGTGTGCACAATCGCACTACCTCCCGTTGGCAGTCCTTGGGCCCAACCCCTACCACTTGTGCAGAGACTGTTGCTAGGCACACAACTCTGGGCTACTCAGCGACGGTTAATCTACAAACTCAGCAGTGGATTTTTTACTTTGAGGCCCATGCCAATATTCTCTGAAGAGAGGTCACCACGGAGGAGGTCGATGTGGAATTCACTTGGATTCCAGACCCTACTCTCACCCGGGCACATGAAAACCTCTATGCACGTACAATTGAAACATGGTGGAAAATGAAGACCATCACGAGGCTTGATATGTAGGAACAAGAGGAATGCTCCAAGAGTTTGGAAACTAAGATTGATTGACTCATTGAAAAGTTTGTAGTGTATGTAGAATCCATCCACCATTGCAGATTTATCGCTCAAGACGCTTCGAATCATATTGTCATCAAGAAGAAGTCGAAAAAAAAGGCCCATTCAATAGCTTAAGGAGTCCCGAGCATCAAGAAATAGGATCCTGGGGTCTCCACGAGTCGTCAAGCCATCACCGCACAGCAGGAGGGAAGTTCTTAGGAGACCCCCATTCGGCTGGATGAGGATCGGGCCACCACCAACCAAGAGTGATGCAGTTGGCTTCCTTCACTATTTTTCTTCCATTGTGTATGTTCTTCTACCTCTGTGAAAGTCTGTCTATCGTGGAGGATAAAAATATCTGGATGATCGGCCTGCATAAGGCATTCTTCTCCTTTCTCAACTTCTATTTTCTCAAATTTTGAAATTGTTTTAATGAGAGTACCTCTCTGCTCTACTTTTTTACTTTGTTCCCTCTTTTGTCTGGGTAGCACTGTAAATACAACCTATGCTATGACTAGCACTAGCTTTTCAGCTCAGTCTTGTGTAGGGTTCTTTCCCACACAACCCTTTTTGTAATCTGTCAGTTTACCAAGTAATATACTATCTTATTTACAAAAAAAAATAAAATTGGATAGAGAGCGTAAAAATTATCTCCTAACAAGTTGTCATATTGCTATTTATATAAACTTGATAATATGTTACAGTATAAGAATTTATACGTTTTTTTCAACTCTAAGTAACTATTATCTTAGATTTTTCTCATTAAATAACTTAATATATATTGTTTTAATCACAGGAAATTAAATTTTTGAACATTGCATTAATCAAACAATAACTTTAATATTTTCTTATTAAATAACTCAATACATATTTTTTAGGAAATTAAATTTAACATTGCATTAATTAAACAATAATTAAATAATTAATAACATAAGAAATAAAATACATACCCATGGATTTCTCCTTCTAATCATTCCTTTGGTCAAAGTTTACAAGTTGACATTTACAGGTTACTTAAATTAGTTGCTGCCTGAACAATAAAATCACCACAAACATAAGTAAAGGAGGGTATTTTCACACTCTCTCTACCTAAGTTGCAATAAATCAAATGGTTGATACGTAAGTTTCACGCTCTCTCTATTTGGGTTGAAATCCTATCATATTTCCTTGAAGGTGGAAGAAAAGCCTGACAAAACAGTAGAACGAAAAATTCAAGGAAAGGGACCTAGAGATAGGGGAAGAGCAAGTACTACCAGAGATGATGAAAAGAAGAATGAGTCCACCAATGAAAAAAGAAATAAAGGAGGAAATTACACTAGAAGAGGAAGAGGATTCAAAAGTGGAAATGGTGTGTATATTATTACTTGCTACAGATGTAGAGTAGATGGACATAAGGCATCTGAATGTAAAACAAAATGCAAGAATAAGAAGTGAAGCCCAAACATAGGTCACATAGGTAGATGAGGTAACCACTACTGGTAAAAATGTAATTTCCTTTTAGCAAGAACAAGGTGAGAACTTAATGTTCCAGAGGGTGTTGCTTAAACTTGAAAAGAAGAAAACAAAAGAACCTGAACAAAGAAGGAAAGTTTTTGAGACTAAATGTAATATTCAGGGAAAATGTTGAAATATGGTCATAGATGGTGGAAGTATATAAAATTTGGTATTTGTTGAAATCATAGAGAAACTAAAGTTAAAATTTATTCCCCATCCCAATCCATACTATGACAAATCAATGCTTGTTAAATTTTCAAATTGGAAGCTTTAGTGAACAAGTCTTATGTGGTGTAGTAGAGATGGATGCATGCCATGTACTCCTCTAAAGACCATAGTTATTTAATAAGAATATTTTTCATGATGTTAGAAACATTAATTATGAATTCACAAAGGCTATAAATGTATACATTTATAAATTTGTATACTTTCAAAATATTCTTTGGACGTTATGCAAGCATGCTTGTTACATTTTTTGAAATGACACACTTTCCATATAATTATTAACCCTTCCCCATGAGGAACATGGTGTTGAATTCTATCTATTTAAGTAATAAAGCTTAAAGTTTTTAAATATACTTGTAGGAGAGCCCCTTTTTCCAGTCATGATGGGTAGCCAGCTGCTTAAATCCCCGTTTCCAAGTCATTGACACTTTATCATTGACACTTTTATATGAGCAGACTTGTGGGGTTGCCATGGGCTCCCCCTTGTCCCCAGTAGTCGCCAATCTCTTTATGGAAGATTTTGAGTCTAAGGCTTTGGCCTCTTCTAGTCTCCTTCCTAAGCTTTGGAAAAGATTCGTAGATGACACTGGTGTTGTCTGGTCTCATGGTCCTGATGAGCTGGATCTTTTCTTCAATCATCTTAATAACCAGTCCGCCGCCATAAAATTCACGATGGAAAAGGAAGACAATGGTTGTCTTCCGTTCTTGGATGTTCTCATCTCTAAGAAAGCGGATGGTTCATTCTCTCATCAAGTGTTTAGGAAGAATACGCATACTGAGCAATACTTGCATGCTTCTTCCCATCATTTCCCAGCTCAAAAGATAGGTGTTCTAAGCACGCTTGCCACCCGTGCTATTAGAATTTCTGATGAAGAGAGCTTGGAAAAGGAGAAGGCTCATCTCCTAGATGTCTTTGTGAAAAATGGATACGATAGACACCTGGGTCAAAAGGCCTTCCTCAAGGCTAAGAAGGAGTCGTCCATCCGTAGGGATCCAAATGATCGTGTCATGGGAGTTAACCTTCCTTATATCCAAGGGACCACGGACATGATAGCGAGGATTCTGAGAAATTTTGATGTGCCCGCAACTTTTAGACCTCTTAATACTATTCGTAGCTCCCTCAGATCTGTAAAAGATCCTATTGACCCTAAAGACATGAAGGGCGTCTATGTCATCCCTTGTTCTTGCGGGATTCCCTATATTGGTGAGACAGGTCGCTCTATCAATCAAAGGATTAGCGAGCATTCAGCTGACTTGAGGCATGGGAGGATCAAATCCTCAGCCCTAGCGGAGCATTCCGAGAAGATGATGCATCATGTATGTATCGAAGAGGCTCAAGTCATAGCTAGAGTTGCTCAGTTTCACCATCGCAAGTTTAGGGAGGCGCTGGAGATTGAAAAAAGGTCGATTAATCTTAATAGGGATGATGGCTGGAAGATCAGCAGCTGCTGGGTCCCAGCCCTATCTTCTTAGCCTCTGTGGTCCCTTCTTGGTAAGATCTCTGTGTTTCTTGTTTCCTTTCCTTAAGAGTTATTTTCCGTTGGGTTTGTTGTTTTATTTCTTGCTTTTCTCCTGATCTGATTTGTTCTTCTGTGAACTTTCGACCCTTTGGTTTGATTTAATCCCTTCTATTTCCCTATTTATTCGAAGGGATTTATTGTGGACATCTTGGGGTTATTTTAGTAAGCGATTGATTAATAGTAATTATAATAACCTTAGAAGGAAAAGTTTTTATTTAGCTTTTGATTAGCCTTAGATCTTTTAACATCATAATGCGATGTTTAAAGGTATATTTATAATTAATGAATAAATTAAAATATGCATTATCGTAACTATTCAATATTATTTTT
>APFE031749432.1:34933-61059 GCA_000404065.3 Pinus taeda
AAATGACAAATAATAAATAAAATTATTATTAAATAAGTATAACATGTACCTATGATATTATTTTATTTTATTATATAATGTACCTAATTTAACTAATTCCTTAGTAAAATAATAATTAAATTTAACAAGAATAATTTTGGTTTGACTCGAGGCATTAGGTCATAATTAGCCGTTGAAAATTAGTCGTTAGAAATTTAGCCGTTGGAGTCTCTGCACACACTGTTTAACAAGCTGGGCTGGATTGGTTCTTCAACTTGTCCTGACGATGAACCACATTGGTTGGTTCAAAACGCGTCGACAAAAGAATATTCATGTGATTTCGCCGAAAATTCTCTAAACAATGTTATGGATCACAGAAGTCTAAATTCCTTAACATTTAAATACATAACTGATAAAAGCATCACTAACTAAATTATTAGAAGGGGGAGAACACTATTGACTCTATATTGTTTCTTGTTGAAGGTCCTCTAGTTGGCATTAAAGAGTATTAATTTCATCTTCTACCTATGGAGTTGCTTCCTTTGTTCTACCAAGATTTACATTGTTGTGGTTAGTCTTGTTGCTAGCTAGTTGAGCTGAGAGGCTCATTCTACAACCCAGTATGATAGTTATGTGTAAGTATGTTTGTGCTCACCATGGAATTGACAAGTATACACGGTCCTATGAATCAAGGTCACGTACATACGCAGACCCTGTGAGTCAAAGTCACATGCATAATCTACACCATGGTATTTTAGTTACTAAGGGTTATTACCAAGGTATTGGCCCATAGTAATGGGTGCAGCAACGATTATTTGATCCCATCAAAGAATACTAATGACATTACCAAGGGATTGGCCTAAGGTATTGGCTAAGGCTAAAGCTATATAAGGAGATAGAGATCAAAGTGTTATGGGTGCAAGTATTATATTATTTATGAATAATTTGATCTGAAACATATATGCACCAAGGAGCAAGGAAAAGACTCAAATTTGAAAGATCAAAAATATGTTGACATGTATGCCTAATTGATTTACTTACTATAAATGTCTAATATTGATGAAATTGTGATGTTATGATCTAAACAGTTTATTCAAAAGTCTGTAGCATTGACAATCAAGGTTGCGGAAAGTTAAATTGTGTTTAAAGTTTTTAGATCTATACGTAGGTATGTTTGGGCATAGTCGCGTACATACGCGGATACACCTCTGAAGGGTCACGTATATAATCTGTGAAATCATTTTTAATATGTGCAAATTTGTAAGCAAGTGTTATGCATGGTAAGTGTGTACATATGTAGGTCTACTTCATGAAAATCATGCATACATTCTGACTTAATGATGATTTCCTTGATCAGTTTTGTTATGATTGTTGTTGTTTTTCGATGATGTCTTTATTGTAATGATCTGTATATGATAGTGTTGGATGGGTTAAAAGATGAATGGCATATAGTATAGTGATATGTTTTTTATTCAGTAATATGTGATTAGTTCAAGTAATCTATGACTGATGGAATGATCTAGGTATGGTTTAGTGAGTGATGATTCAGTGTTCAGTACTCTAAGATCTATACATAGGTGTGATATAGAGAAAGTGTGTATGTACGCAAGTCTTATTCAGTAAAGTTGCATACATAATTTGATATTTGTTGTTGGGTTTTGCATTAAGTGGTTTGATGCTTTAGATTTCAGTTGATTTGCAGTGTGACAATATCTCAAATTCAATGCTTCAGTTTGTTTGGGTTTATGATTGATATGTGTCTAGTTTGAAAATTTGATGAAAGGTGGCCTACAAGTCGATTGATGATTGTTTGACAGGTGGATCCATTCTGAAATATTATGAAAAGTGGTCCACAAGAAGCTGAGGGTAACAACTTTCAGAAAGGGGGTAGGAGCTCCCTTCTGGTAGGACTCAGTAAACAAAATCAGTGGGTTGGAGCTCCCTTCCAAGTGGGTGTTGGAGAATGGGAGAAGGTTGTAGCCTTTCATAGGTGAGCACCTACGTACTGGTAGAGTCTGCGCCAATACAAGATTGTAAGAAGATTTTCTTTATATAATAAGAAAGAAGACAAGGACGACAACTGCAGTGATATTCTCCCACATTGGGTTTCCACCTAAAATCTTGGTGTTCATGTGTGTTGATATGTTTCTTGTATGTTGATGATCTATCTGCTTCTACTGCACATGATTATTGTTTAATTAATGAATAATGAAGTAGTGATGCACTAGTTAAATATGAACAGATGATGAAATATATGAAAAGTTAGTAGGTTGGACATACGCAGTTTTCCTTTACTAAAGTCGTGTACATGCACTAATTTAATGAAAGATAGTAGTGTATGGAAATCAGAATATGAAATTAAATGTTTAAACTGAGTTTAAAATATTGATTCGCTCCCCCCCTTTCTCCCCCCCAAGTATTTTTCCCAATGTGATGCACTTATATGAGTGCATGTGCATATTACACTTACAAGATTAAATTTACGGTAATACTATAAATTTCATTTCTAGACATTTATAAAAATAATCATTGATCTATCTTTTTTCCTCCTTTAACTTGTAATTTCTTGTCACCCTATTGAAGAAGGAATCGTATTAACTGACGATGAGTTGGAAGGCAAGAGATCTTTGTTCTTAAAAGGAATCAATTCCATATCTAAAATGGAGGTATCAATTTCATGTTGTCTTTTTATTTCACATAATGAGCATTAGTTACCATAATCCCCCTTAAGGAGGGTAATTTTGAATCCATTTATTTTATTTTATTCTTCTATAAAGAAATAGATTCTCAAATTAAATGAAGAAGTTGAAAATTTAATTGTTTTTAATAAGTAGTTTTAATTTTTTTTTCCAATGAAAAAAGCATAACTTTTTATTAAGTGTATAAAAAGTTATATCCCTTGTACAAAAATGTTCCATCCTGAAGGGAGAAACATACAGCTAGTGTTCACGTCCCATATAAAGGCTGGGAATCCTTTAGCATTGAGGGATCGAAGATCAACCTCCACATTTTGAACATATACCGGCTATCCAAAGACCGAAAACAAAAGGATGTCCGCGGAGATTGAAAACTGGAGCATTGCGCGGTGGGCAATAAAAACCCACATATTACATCTGTTATAGTCAAAAAATAAGAAAACCAGAACCTGTGGCCTCCTACGCGAGGAAAACAGCCACGAACATACAGAAATATATATGAACAGTATATAATAAGAGGAAACAACTGCTGTTACAGCAGAGAAAGATCCGCTGTTTTGATATGGAAAAAAACTGATATAATGATGCATCCGCGATGAAACCAGGACCAAAAAACCGTCACAGAGGCGGATCAAAAGGAGGGACCAATGATGAGGAAGACCGCCCCTGTGCAGATTCTTCTATAGACCAATGCCCCATATCTTGTTGTAGGCCAGATTTAGAAAGCTGGTCTGCTGTTGCATTATGTTCCCTGTAAATATGGCAAATAGAGACACAATTAAAATGATATTTAAGAGAGACAATCTCCTCAAGGAGGGGTTTCAAAACCTGATTGTGACACACTGATTTCCCATTGACCCAATTTACAACATTCATCGAGTCTCCAAAAATTTGAATAGACATTAAATTATTTTTTATGGCCCAGCACATGAGGAGTCGAAGAGCAGCCAATTCAGCGTAGTTGTTAGTTCCTTGACCAAGACCCACAGAAGCTTTGAGAAGATGATCTTGGGAGAGGTGAATGCAAAATCCTGCGCCTGCTTTGTTTTCTTGGGAAGCCCCGTCAAAGAAAGCCCATGGAATACCTTCTTTGATATCAGGGGGGGGATTCCGGTTCTGAGAACTTTTTGGATCAGGAGGAGGAATAGCTGTGTAAATAGCCACACATTGAGATGCAATTATTGGAATAGGGATGCTCTGATCATGAAAAATGCTCTTGTTACGAGCAATCCAAATACCCCAGAAGAAAATAGGAGGTAGATTTCTGAGGTTTCCCTCAGAGTGATTTTTCCACCAGGTTTCCCAGGCAATATCAACAGGAGCAACCCCCCAGTGGTCCTTTAATTTTAGCAGAGCAGTTATCTCATTCCAGAGCTGAAGGGATATAGGACATGCAATGAAAAGGTGGTTAATGGATTCTTCATCTTGCTTGCAAAGAGGACATCTTCCTGGCCCTATGATGAATCGAGATTGGAGAATGTCCCATGTAGGAATCTTTTTCCTCAGAATACACCATAGCAGGATCCTGGATTTCTGTGGACATTTCAATTCCCATAGATTTTTTGACCACCATGCCGCAGCGACCCATCCTTTTTTTTCCATGAGGAATTCATAGCCTTCTTTTGGGGAGTATCCACCAGATTTTCCAAGAGCCCATATCAATTGGTCCTGGTCGTTTTTCAATCGAATATGGGATCGGTGAAGTTCAGTAATGAACTGAGACCATTCCTGGTGCCATCTGATGGGTAATTCAAGATCCTCAGCCCTTTTCCATGACTGCCCCCAAATGGTTGAATGTCCCACATTCTCCACTTGGTTAAGGGTATGTATACCCCTGATGTCTAACTGAGCTAATAAATCAGGGGAGAGGGCATAAAAATTATTACATCCAAACCATGGATCCCTGCCAATTTTTACATTCTTCCCATCTCCAACTTTCCATGCCAAACCTTGTTCAATAATTGAGAAACCTGCAACAGTAGCTTTCCATATGACAGTAGACTGTTTCGAGATCTTCTCCTGTGATCTGATCCATTCTTCCAAGGGGCAAGGATCGATATATTTTCTTTTGATGACCTTAGTCCAGAGGTTATCCATTGTGATGAGCCGCCAGCCAGACTTTGCAGCCAATGACAGGCTGAAGTCTGGAAGCCTTTTAATACCCCATCCCCCCATTGCCTTGGGTCGTGCGATCTTGTCCCATGCCACCCATGGGAGGACTGTTTTCTCTTTCGCACCATCCCATAAAAACCTACAGCAGAGCCTCCTGATCTTTTCCAAGATGCCCTTTGGAATCCATGTAAGAGCAGCCCAATACACCGGGATAGCCAAAAGGACGGACTTTAAAAGGGTTAATCTGCCTGCTCTGGAGAGCCATCTGAAACTCCAATGAGATATTCTTGCCTCTATCTTTGCTATTAGCCAAGACCAGTCCTCTTTCTTGTAAGAATCCGGCTTTAGCCAAAAACCCAGATATTTAAAAGGAGATGACAATGGCTGAACTTGAAAGGGAAACAAATTAGACAAAGTACAACACTCCCTTCTGTTAAAACCTGCCACACAAACTTGAGATTTCCCATGGTTTAATTGCATTCCTGAGGCTTTCATAAAGAGATCAATAATATTTTTAATTTCCTTTAATTCCTCAGGAGAACCATTGGAGAAAATCAGAATATCATCAACAAAGAGCAGATGGGAAATAAACAGATTTATAGCCACCTCAATACCTTTTACCTTAAGTGTCCTTCTGGCATTATGAATCAGTCTGCTGAGCCCTTCTGCCACCAGCAAAAAGAGAAGAGGGGATAGGGGGCAGCCTTGTCTGAGACCCCTTTGACTGTTAAAGAAAGGAGAGGCCGCACCATTTAACAGCACTGCAAAACTGACATTTGTAATACACCCCATAATCCAGCTGATGAAGGTATACGAGAAACCCAAATGAGTGAGTAGCATTCTAAGGTAAAGCCAGTTTATACGGTCATATGCCTTTGAGAGGTCAATTTTCAAGACCACCCCTTTCTTCTTTTTCTGTTTTATACTGTGTAGGACCTCTTGGGCTACACCAATAGCTTCATGAATTTGTCTGCCTTCCAAAAACCCAAATTGCTCCGACGAAATGTTCCTTGATAAAATAGGGAGCAGTCTGATAGCTATCACTTTTGAAATGATTTTATAGATACAATTGCACAGAGAAATAGGATGGAAATCTTCAAAGGATTCCGGTTCATCTTTCTTAGGGATCAGAGCGATAAAAGTAGAGTTAAAAGGTTTGTAAATGGTGCCTTTTGACCGTGATTCCTCTACTACCTCTGTGATTTCATTTCCGATTTGGTCAAAAAAATGAAGAAACAGTTCAATAGTCCAGCCATCCGGGCCTGGACTTTTGTCTTTTCCCATACATTTCATTGCTGCCTCAACCTCCTCCTTTGTCACAGGGCCAGCCATATCGGAAGCTTCTTCCTCCTCGAGAAATCTGGGAAAGCATTGGGCAGTTCGCAGAACTTCAGCAATAGTTGCCTCCCCTGGATCAGCAAAGATTCTTTGGAAGTGTCTCTGGCCCAGTCCCGAAAGTTCAGTGAAGGTATTTATCTCTCTACCTTCCTCATTTTTTAAACTCCAAATGGTGTTTGCAGATCTCCTCCCTTTGGCATAATTATGAAAAAATCTCGTGTTTTCATCTCCTGCCTTGAGCCAGATTGCCCGACTTTTCAGTCTCCATTCCTCTTCCTTTGCGATAAGGATCTGATTTTGGGCTTTTTCCAATTGAAGGATTCTATCTTTGGAAACCTGAGATGAATAGCCATCTACCTCCATGCTTTCCAGTGATTGTAGTTCTTCTCTGATTTTTGACAGGTCCTCATTTTGTTTTTTCTGTCTTTCTTTTGCCCATAGAATAGTGGCTTTCTTCAACCTTTTCAAATTTTCCATAAATAAAAAGCTCTTGCTCCCAGGAGAGTGACCATCAGGATGGATCCATGTCGAAGAGAAAAGGGAAATGAAGGAAGGTTCAAGGAGCCAAGAGGAGTTGAATTTGAAAGGGGAAGGGGGCTTAGGAGGGGGGAAGGATATGTCAAGAAAAATCGGAAAGTGGTCTGAATTCCCACATTCGTCAGACCACTGATGCAACAGCGGCACCCTAGAGAGAAGGCCCTCAGAGATTAGAAAACGATCCAGTCTTTTAGCAATCCTATCCTCCCCTGATCGCCTGTTCCTCCATGTGGGCTTTAATTTTATCGAAGAAGGGTCAAAGAGATGATGGTCAGAGATAAACTGGTAGAAGAAATCAGAGAGCGGGTCCTCCCTTGTTGAGGGACCCCAAGCTTCTGCTCTGCCAATCGAGAAATTTAGATCCCCTCCCACGATCATCAAGGGTGCCTTCATCAGAGATTTTGCCATCAGAACAATCCAAAAAGATTCCCTATCTTGGCAAGGAGCATATATGTTGACGATCTGGAAAGAGGTGGGGAAATCTGGGCAAACAACCTCCATCCCCATAACATTCTTCAACCCCCACATATTTAAACACTTTATTTTCCCTTCTCTGAGGCCAATCGCCAAGCCACCAGAGTGTCCTGCAGCATCAATTGTATAAAAAGACCATCCCCGAAGCAAGGGTTTTAGGGCCTGTTCTACCTCATGACCACGCCCCAGAGTTTCTTGAAGGAAAAGAATATCTGATTTGGAAGATTGTAACCACTCCTTAAGCGCTAGTTTTTTTGCCTTACTGGCAAGGCCCCTGCAATTTCATGATGATAGAATCATTTCTTAAAATGGTCGAGGGGTAACGCTGCTCTAAGAACCCCAGGAATAGAAAATTGTTTTCCATCCGCCACATCAATTTTTGCTTTTAGTTTTGCTTTCGATAGTTCTGATTTCCTACCCCTCTTCCCCTTAAAATGACCAAGCGATGAGGTCTGCCCAAGCCCGCCCTGAGTCCCCACAGTTTCAGATTTTGACCCCATGGATCGGAGGTTATATGGGCAAGGAGGGATATGTGGCGGAGGAGAAAGGGGAGGCCAAGTTTTCCCACAGGATAGGTTAAGAGAAATCGGAACCTCCATCACCGAATCATCCACTTGACATGAGTCGGGGAGGGGAATGTTTACGGGAGGAATTGTTGATTGTGTCACAGAATCCGAATGAACATCCATCTTTGGGGAAAATGATAAAAAGGAGTTTTTAGGAGAAGAAATTGTAGGCGGAGTTTGCTTACCCTCGACCTCCGCGCGCGGTGAAGACGGAATGGGAGAAGTGGGCCGTGCTTCCGCCATCTCAGCACCCGGAGTCGTAGTGTCCTCGCCCGCTGTTTCTTCTGCAATCTGTTCCGCCTCTTTACTACCTTCAGCTGCCAATGCACCCGAATTCTCGCCAGCTTCCGCGTTCGTATACATTACACCTGTTCCCTGATCCTTTCGAGCCTGTTCCTTCCTAGTTGTCCTCTGTTCATTTGTCTTCCAGAAGTGTCGTTGCCTTCTGATCAAAGGACATCTCTTTGCCAGATGACCATATTCATGACAAATATGGCATCGAAAAGGCAAATGTTCATAGTCCAGGACTTGAACATAAATATAATCTCTATACTGAAGGGTTATTTCTTTTGCCAGCCCCCTACTTGTATCCAGATTTGTTAATATGCGAGCTGTTGCCCTGACCTTCGTTTCCATGAATGATAGATCCGCCTCCAAAAATGTACCCATGCGATTACCAATGGATTTAAAAACCACTTCAGTCCATAGGAAGAATGGTAGACCTGGAGCCCGAACCCATACAGGGAAAACCTCTGTATTCTCTTTCACTGCATCAAAAAGGGGGGTCCAGCGCTTCAATAGCACAGGAATGGGTCCAATGCTCCAATTTTTCCCCAAAACCCAGTCAGCAGCTTCCTTCTCAGCAAATTTGAGCATAAACCACCCTTTGACTAAACATTGAGCCTCAAAAATTAGAGGGATTTCCTTGATAAATTGTTCAGCTCCCCATTTCTGAAGTTCCTCTGGGGAGAACTTCCTACCTCTAGCCCGTCCAACAATGGTGCTTTCTGCTACCGCAAGGGATTCGTCTATTGAGACTTCCATGCCTAAAATGAGATTCTCCTTTATAACCTGTGACCCAATGCGAAACGAAGGTTTTCTTTTTGTGCTCTTTTTACTGATACCTCCAGAAAATTCCCGGTTCTCCTCTTTCCCGACTAACCCCTCTGCATCATGGTGAGGACGAGACGCGTCACAGAGACCCTCGAACTGCTCTTGCTGCCTGTGAGTATATGTATCCTCAATATTTCGTGGAGCGGAGAATCTAGAGATTGGAACCTCAAGAGATCCCCGGACTCCCTCCTTAGAAACATAGGATCCCAGGCTAAACCCAGGAGGAGGGTTTCCAGAAAGAAGGTGAGCAGATAGAGCGGACCCCCTGTTCTGCAATGTATTAACCTCAGAAGCAGAAAAAAGGATATTATTTTGGGTGCTCACCAGGGATTCAGGGCAACCCAAGCCGACAGATGGTGGGTACCAACCGATTGACGATTTTCCTTTTGCCCCCGACGCCGTTACAACCGCCTCCTTCTCGATCGCCGCAGGTGCCGCCGAAACCCCACCAGAAACACCCTGTATTGCAGCCGAGCCTTCAGCAGTCGATACCACCTCGGTTTGGATCAAGGGTAAAAGGGAGACCGACGAGGGGAAAAACCCAGATTCTGAGAGTTTTTTAACCCCGAAAAACTGTTGCAGGTTCTGTTCAGTCGGTTCCTTACCCCACATTGATAGAACATCTTCCAAAGTTGGGTCCAAATCCACATATTCCTCGTAGTTAACCATGATTAGGCTACTAAACAATGAAAAAACGCCAGCAGTGACAGAACGGGGTTGACCCAGGCTGCAATTTTCTGTTCCGATAAAACTGTGAAACCGAAATACCAGTGGCAGGTAACGAGCAATAGGAGAATACCGTCGAAAAAGACAGGGGTAAAAGGGAAAATCGCCCTTGTCCACACGCCGGATGACCTCCACCTGTCCTTGACTTTGTGAGGAGGAAGAGTCGCCGGTCGACTGTACCTGCAACCGGTGATAGACTCAGGCCAGTGACCGCGGCCCGTGCTGGTTACTCCACACCCTCGCGCCTCCGAAACCCTAACCAGCGCCATCGCGTGACCTCCTCATCGCGTCCCCCGCTTTAGAACCATATCATTCTTGCATTTTTATTAACTTGAATATTTTTATGATCTAATTCAAGTGGAATAAACTCAATTGAATCTCATAGCATGTTCTAAAAAATAGCAGAAAATTACTACTATTTGCCACAAAGGACTTCTAGAAATTTAGATTCGGGAACAAGAAAACTAATCCAAGTAGCTCAATGACTACTATGACCTTCCAAATTTGTTCCAAGGATGAAAGAATTCTTTTGATCCTGCAAAATAACTTACTTCAACCATTTAACCCAATCCTACAACAAGAAATCATCAATACTAAAAGCGAAAATAGAAAAAAAAAACAAGAACAAGAGAAAGTGAAAAGAAGAAAAGTAAATTATACAAAAGGGCTCTAAGGCTCCTGGGATAGCCAATCCCAAGGAAAATCGGAGTCCTATGAAGGAGACCAAGATTTAGAAGCTGAACATGGCACCAATCTTCATTATTTCCATCAATACAATTACATCCCTACAAGAAATGAAAGTGGAGCTACAAAAATACAAGTGTTCTCCACGAGAAGACTAATAAAATCCCACCCCTATAGGAAAATTCGACTTGGTACTTATACAAAATGATTAGGAATCAATCGCCATGAAATTAGGAAGCTTTCCCCTCCAAAATCCCTCAAATAGTGCATCTGGTTCCCAACACTAGGAATCTGCATTAAATGACAGGGAACACATTCCAAGATTTTCTCAATTATTGGATCTCTAGAATTTGTGCATGATTTCAAGATATCTTGTGATTTATTATTAGATATTGATCCTCCTGTAGTAGGGAGCAAGTTCCTAAATTATCTCCTCCTCCAAATCTTCATAATCTTCCCAATATTTTCACAATATTCCACAAAAATAAATAATATTAGGCACAAATATGAAATTATCCATAAACCTTCATAATGAACATATTAAAGTTAAAAATAAATTATCGAATGCAAAAATATAGGTTTAATGTGCTAAAGGATGGTTAGATATGCCTTAGTTTATGTCTAATTTGGAGGCCCATCATACTCCCCTGCTAAAAGTGTTGCTCATCCTCTTAGCAACTTAGTGACCTCAATGTGCCTCATTTATGGCCTTGGTGGCCTCTCTCTTGTACTTTCCAGCCTCTTTCCCCTTATGCAAGATCAGTTATTGAAGCTTTTTCAGTTTGGCAAGGTCTTCCACATCCTTTTCCAATCTCCTGCTACCTTTTCCCACCATTTTGACACCTCTAAAACCCTCAAAATTCCCTTAGATGAGATCCTATAGTAACGCGGAGCATCCTGTAGCATACGTGTAGCATTATGTAGAACATCACACAATCTATCAAATCTTGACTAAAATTGCACCTCATGCTTAATTTTTGCTTCTTACCTTTCTATAAAATCTTCTAGGCTTTGGAGAAAATCTAGAGAGAGATTAGAGACCTCTTGGAAAGCCTCTTTTCATCACTGTGGTTTGAGTTCTATTTTGATGGTGAATGCCCTCTTCCCTTTTGTTGCCTTATTCTTCCTTTTTGTGGCCTAGATGATTTCCCAATGGGTTTTGGAGTTCTTTGTTTTTATTAGGTCTCTCTTAGGCACTGCTATTTTGGTTTTTAGGAAAATTTGTTCCTTTCTTCCTTCTTCCTCCTTGAGTTTATATTTTGTCTAATTTCTCTCTTCTCCATATTCTTCTACTTCTTCATTAACTTCTTCTTCTCCTTCTTCTTGGTTGTGGGATTTCTATGGTTAGATACACCCCCCATAGCCTTCAATACAACTTTCCAAAGTTGGCAAGGCAACTGTTTATTTATGCTAGAAGTTTTAGATATGCTCGTGTAATAAGGGTTTTATGATAGAGGAATAAAACAAATTTCTTTTATTTCTTGGAGGAAGGATGATTTCATTCTCACTCAAAAATGATTGCAATTCCCCTTCTTATTAAGCTCAATTAAAAGGAAACATCCATATTTCATTTTTTTTATTTGTAAACATTTATCAAAAGTTTCCCATAGGCTTTACTACTGAAAAATGAAAATTTTTGCAAGCTTCTTGTTCACATATGGCAAGGAGAAATATCTATTTACCCTTGCTTTAGGTTTTATCCTTTGAATCCTAGGGTTTGAGAGTGAAATTTCTCAAAATCAGGGTCTTTTGCAGCAACTTTTTCCTTCATGTAGCATCTTTGTTTTTCTTGTAGCACAAATTCTGTCTTTCTTGTAGCAACCCCGTTTCTCCTATAGCAGCTCTATTTTCTCCTGTAGTAGCATAGAATCCTCTTGCAGTTGGCTAGACTTGTCTCCCCAGGTGTCTGCCTTTCTCTATGAGGCTTAGGTTGCTTCCCCTTAGCTTGGAGGGAGGTTATTCTTTCAATCTGCGCTTTATTTCCATATAATTCTTCCTTTTGCTAACAGGTTGATTGCCTGATTGTGATTACGGTTGTTGAGGGAGGATGATGCTTCTGACCCATCCTTATCTTATAAAAACCTCATCTCTCATGCATTCACAACAAATTTCTAGCTATAATACATTCAAGAGAAGAGGTGAAGAATATTGTATACCTATACCTACCTGATGGTTGCTGGAGAGGCATGAATATTGCTGTTGAATTGTTGATAGATCCATGCTTCTATGGAGCTGATAATCTCCTTTGTTTTCTTCTGCATATGTCTTCATAGCTTGATGATTCTTTGATTGATAAGGTTGTTGTGTGCAAGTTTCTTTCTAGTGCCCAATCTGCTACTGGTGGAGTGGATGAATGATGAAAGAGGTGTTGGGGAACCTCTCTCAACCTTCCCTAAAGAATACATTACCTTTTAACCCATTTCTCCAATCAAATTTCCTCTTGTAGCTTCTTCTTGGCCATCCTATAGTGCTACAACATCCTCTTGTAGTGCTACAAGGTCTTTCTATAGCAATTACATTCTTCTTGTAGAAATATTATTTTATACATATCTCTCAAACGGTAGACTGTGCTAACTTGTAATTTTTTGAGAATGTTGACATCATCCTTATGCACCTCCCCATAAAAAATATTGGCAAATGGATTCATGAATATTGTGAAAAAATAAAAATGGTTGTAGGTGATGGAGGTCAATTTCTCGAAGATTGTGCACTGGAATTTTCTAAAATTTCTTGAGCATGTTACCATCATCCATATGCATTTCCCCCTTAAACAACTTGGAAAATGGATGCACATTTTTCAAGATATGACAAAAATAATTTTATGCTCTGTGTATTTTAGCTTCCCGTAGAAAAGCAGAGCCAACCTGTATCATTTTAGGACAAGAAGGAAAATGAATGGGAAAAGGTTCGGAATGATGGGTGGATGGTGGAAATAGATGAGGGTGATGGATTGGCATGACCTTGGTCTTGTTGTAGCATCTGAGCAAAGGAGGAGAAAGTTTGAATTTGACTTATTTTGACTAGGCTTGTGATCAACTTTTCTTTTGGTAGCTAACCTATTTTTGTTGCTTGCAGAGGTTGGAGAGCACCTGCATTCATGAGAGAGAGTTGGAGCAAAGTTTTTTTTCTTCTAGGCCTACTAGCTGCCTTAATGAGGTTTTCAACTAGTAGGTTTGCCTAGGCACCTCAAAGGAGGTTTTCACCTAGTATCTTATTCTTTTTTTCTATTTTTTTCCTTTTTTCCAATCCATTGACAGCCTCATGGAGGTTTTCAGTCAATGAGCCAATCTCAGGCGCCTCAAAGGAGGTTTTCACCAGAGATTTTATTTTTTCTCTTATTTTTCATTTTATTTTTCTTTTCCTATCCTACTCTACTTGAAAAAACAAAATCATTTTCAAGTGTAGGAATACTTCCAATGACGCCAAGTGCACATCAAGATGATAGATAAACTATTGTGTAGGCTTGAAATATATGCTTTGACATGTACCTGAATTTCAAATACCAAATGATTTGATTGAGATGAGATCAGGAATTGTTGAAGAAGAGTGTGTGGCTGAAAATTACTGATTATGTGGAACCATATTTCAATATAGTTTTGATGCCCCTTGTCCACTTGCTGATTTGGATCATCTTAAATGTCTTCTTATTCCATGAAATTCAAATCTTCTTATTTTTATTGATTATTCTCTTGAACACATAGAGGATATAATGGTGAACATGAGGGAACTTTCTCAATCCCTGATTCTGATGTCTTCTCTTCGTCAAGTGCAACTCATGATTCTTTGGTCTTCTCATTTGAATCTTGTTTTTCTGCCTGTTGTCCTTCAATGGCATTAAGAGAAGCTCTTTTTTTGCAATGCTCTTCTTGGGCTAAGATGAATACCATTGAGATCAAGAGGATATGTGAGGAAGTGTTGTACCTCAACATTGTAAGTGGGTTGAGCTACTTCCTTGTGTGTGTTTGGAAATGGTGGTACAGGTAGTTGAGTGGGAGTGCATGTTTGAGATGGATGGCGTTGCAGTTGTGGTTTTGGTGGAGGTGGATGGTAGGGATAACATGGATTTGGGTATGGAGGCCATTGAGGAAAATATTGATTGTGGATGGCTCCCATAAGTTCCTTGCCAACCTTGTTGCCAAGATTGGTTTTGGGGTTGAGATTAACAAGGTTGCTAATGAAAGGGTGTGTTCCAATTACTTTGAGATGGATGTGCATAACCTTGAAATTATGGATTAGATTCTTGCATCCTACTAGGTTGAATGGGCTGCCATGGTCCTCTTGGGGATACATAACATAACTGATTTGGTGATTGACTTGCTCCATTGTCCTCTTGGTAAACTTCCTTCAACCTTGGTAATGAGGGGCAATATTTAACAACATGTGATTCTGCATTTACAACACAAATAATCAACATCTTCTTTTTTCTCATTTTCCATTCTTACTTGTTCACTTAGATTGCTAAGAATTTATGTTTTAAAGTTATGAAGCAAATTTCCATGTTTAGCTTGACTTACCAATCTTGATGTTGATTGAATTAATCTTTCCCTTCTGCTTGATATGTGTTTGCATGTTTCACTAATTTCTTCAAATGATAATTGGCATACATCACCGATACTCATGAGATCAATAATATCAATCCACTCATCCCTAATAGTTCTAAGTAAGAGGGGTTTTAGTGTGTCAGATCCTACATGATGTATTTTTTCCCTCTTAACATTATACGTGAATCTCTCTATTATATCATGAAGGATATCATCTTCTTTTTTATTCATTATAAATATTTATTCTTTAAGATCATGAACTTTATGTTTTTCTAGAAATATCTTTTGCATATCATTCCATGATCTTATTGAATTAGTCCCTAAACTCATGAACAATCAAAGAGATCGATATTTCAATGTTTTTGGAAATAATCTCAATTTTTGATGTTTAATAAGTAACCATAAGATCTACAAACAATTTCAAATTCAAAGAGAAAGGTTTCCAGATCCTCTGACCTCATACCATGGAAGTTTGGAAGGAAAGATGGAGGGATGTTCTTCGTATGCACATTGATATCAATAGCTTGAATGGGAAATCCCAGAGGATCTTCCTCATTGTTATCATCTCCATCCATTTCTCCTACCTTATTTGTCACCTATTCTTCTTTTACCTACAAAAATGAATGGTGATGTGGCTCTTACTGCACCAAGTGATCAAATGGGGGGGTTGGTGTTGGAGAATGTTTTTTTGAATAAGAATGCTAATGCAATGCAATTTTTTGTTTTTATATAAAGTAAAAAGAATGAATCAACTAGGGAAGAAAACAATGCATAATTTGACACATCCCCAGAAATGGTGCCAAAAAGTGATGAGCCTCATTATTCCAACAAGAATGTTGCAACTCCTAAGGCTACCAACTTTAATTATCAATACGGGGTTTGTAAAAACTTAAGAGGTATCGACACTATATGTGCAACATACAATGTGTCTTTCCTTCATTGCCATGATGTAATGTATTGAATGTAATGAAATCAAATCCTAAACTAATTGCATACATGGAAATGTTACCTTGAAAAGAAATTAATCCTAGGCAAGAACAACTATTTGTAATTGAAATCCTAAGAGCATGAACTCAAATAAATAGGTCTACTCCACTTTTTAAAGAGGCATGTCCTAATTGGTGTTTATTCTTCCTCAATCATGGATTTAGAGCCTAGGGGTCATTATTTAACCCTAAGGGACAAAAACCAAGATTTTTGAGAAAATATAGGAAAGTATATACGTGCTAGAAGAGTGCTACCAAAAGTTACAGGTGTTGCTACAGGAACTTACAGGCTACTACAGGAAGTTATGAGATTTTTTACATGAAGATATAATTCATCAAATGACCAAGAAAATTAAATAAACATTGGATGGGAAATTTTTATTATTATTAAATAGGATGTCTTAGGTCTCCATTCCAAGTGAAATCACTCAAAAATACCTCTGTTAAGACATGCTAAAAATAGCAAAAAATTACTAGTCTAAAATCTAGAAATTCGAGAACTCTTGAGCTAGTTAATATATCAAATGCCTAACCTAATAAAGTGAAAATGAAATGGGGTGAATAAATTTATGAAATCGAATTTTTTTATGATCTAATTCAAGTGGAATCAACTCAATTGAATCTCATTAGCATGTTCTAAAAAATAGCAAAATATTAGTACTATATGCCACAAGGGACTTCCAGAAATTTAGATTTGGGAATAAGCAAAATAATCCAAGTAGCTCAATCATTACTATGACCTTCCAAAGCTTCTACAAGGATGAAATCATGGTTTTGATCCCGAAAAAGAACTTACTTCAATCATTTAACCCAATCCTACAACAAGAAATCATCAATACTAAATGCAAAAATAAAACAAGAACAAGAGATGCACGTGAATAAGAAGCAAAAAGAAGAAAAGTAAATCATACAAAAGGGATATGAGGCTCCTGGGATGGTAAATCCTAGGAAAAATTAAAGTCCTATTAAGGATACCAAGATCTAGAAGCTGAACATGACACCAATCATTATTATTTCCATCAATATAATTACATCACTGCAAGAAATGAAAGTGGAGCTGCAAAAAGACAAGTGTTCTCCACAAGAAGACTAAGAAAATCCTACCCCTAGAGGCAAATTCGACTTGATACTTATAAAAAATTATTGGGAAGAATTCCCCATGAAAAAAGGAAGCTCTCCTGTCCAAAATCCCTCAAATAGTGGATCTGGTTCCCAACACTAGGAAATTGCATTAAATGACAGGGAACACATTCCTAGATTTTCTCAATAATTGGAGCTCCAGAATTTGTGCATGATTTAATGATATCTTGTTGATTTTTTATTCAATATTGATCCTCCTGTATTAGGGAGAAAGTACCTAAATTATCTCCTCCAAATATTCATAATCTGCCCAAAATTCTCACAATATTCTACAAAAATAAATAATATTAGGCAAAAATATGCAATTATCCATAAATCTTCCTAATGAACATATTAAAGTTAAAAATACATTATCTAATGCAAAAATAGAGGTTTAGTGTGCTGAAGGATCGTCATATGGGCCTTAATTTATGTCTAATTTGGAGTCCCATCACTAGCCATGACCGGGATTTCATCAAACATATCATCAACATGTAACCTATAGGTGTAAACAACAGAATTAAGTGTAGTAATCTCATACTTATATGACAATCTCTATGAAACATTGTTCCCTCATGTCAATTGTGCATTATCCTCTATTAGGTCATATACACATTATCCATTCATATACAAGTAAAAACATGCTTAGAGCCATACATAACTGTTGTCATAAAATGTACATATAACCAACATAATATGAAGAGAAATACCTTAAACATATCAACCATCAATATCCACATATACATCAGTACATCTACACAGGAAAATCAAGTGAATGAATTTCTTGTTAATGAATTCAATGAACCAGCTGGAGATGGGACTATTACATTCCACCCGACCATAGCATGGCTGAGCCAAGTCTCTCTTCATCCAATCACCCCCGTGCCATATTCCAAGCATGAATGTGGGACTCATAGAACACACCAAAAAATACCAATCAACATGGATTCCACTGGAGTTCTCCACCTACACCATGAGGAATTTGAGTGCGTGATAGTCTCTCAGGATTTACCATGCATCCACAGTTCGATCAAGAGATCACTAGGCCCTACACCGAGACATACTCTCTAGGCTTTACCATGCTTCCAATCTCGGGAACACTAGGCACAACGAAGAGAAAATCCACCTCTTAGCTTTATTGTATATCCCACCATTCACCAGCAAGGATTCCTAGGCCCACTGAGTCACACAACCTAGCTTTACCTCAACCCACAATCCGGTTCAGGGGTTACTAGGCCAGTGGCTTTATGATCCATAGTCTAGTTCAGGGACCACTTAGGCCATTTGTTTTTCAATTCAGAGATCCACCCCACTCAGCTTCGAATCCAATTTGGCCATCCCACATAAAATGAATGACAGAACCCATCTCATCAAAGCTATCAAGAGATGACAAGGCTAGGCTGAAGAACACTGTCACACCTGGAAAAACCCATGCCATGGTAGAAAAGAAACACATGCAATCCCATGCATGCCAAATATAGCAAGGAAAATACACATGCAAGTCGATACCTGTAATGAAGCATGTTGTAGTTGCTTGATCCTACATTTCCATGCTTGATCTTTGCTATCTCTTGTCTTCTTTGCCTTTCTTGCTCCAATGCCAAAGTGCTCCAAGAAAATTCGAAGTGTCCAAGAGTGTGAAAGAGAGAGAGAATAATGAGAGAGCTCCAAAGCTAAACTGACAAAAGGTTAACAACTAATCCTCAAAAGCCTTTTTATTATTGAGGCCTCTATTTTCTTCATTTTTTGATATTTTCCTTCATTTTCCTCCTCACATGAAATTTGTGGTCTATCACCTTCCTTTTCTCCTAATTTCCATTATTTTCATAAATAAATGTGCCAAAAATTCCATTTTTCCTTTCCAAACCCTTAGCCATTGTCTTTTCCAATTCCCTTAGCCATAAACAACCAAATGAATATGCACATTAGGATGTCTTGCCCACCATTTAGCTTGGAATACGTGTCCCATCATCCACAATATTTATATATTTTTACATGGAATTTTCACCAGGGTTGTTACAGTGTCAAGCATTTTCAGGCACACACAGTGTGAGCATGTTAGACATACACACTTGTAGCATGAGCACATCATGCCAAAGTAGACAGGTGAGGGTGTCTGCAAAGCTGCACGCAACTATGATCTAATGACATAGGCACCACCCAATCTGATGGCACAAAGTACTTTGTGCCACAAAGTTTCTTGAAGGTTAATGCCACAAATGGGTGTGGAGAACCCCTTGTGTCAACCCCTCATGCTTCTCACATACCTGTGTGAAGTTCAAATGATGAAAACCAACCGAAGTGAAATATGTCCAAGTGTCCTGTCAACATCATCAGTCAACTCATCCCGTCACATTTTTTCGAGTCACATGCCGCATCACTATGTTGTCACTGCCCAATCATCATCCACGTGTCTTCCTTGTATGCCCAGCTAGTAGCTCCACATCGCTGTCCTATCATCTGCCATCTCATCACTCCATTCACCCAATAACCATCCATGTGGCTTGCTCCCACCCTCAGCCTACGCCAGCCTAACATCACATGAGCTTGGACTAACTTGCACGCCTGCATATTAGACAATGAAGAGAGCCCTTCATTCGATGAACTAAATGATCCCATGTCATGATGTTGTGAGGATAACATGGGGGAATGTGATATGTGATACTTGTTTCCTCCTAGCACATCTTGCGCACATCCTAGAATTTCAACAGCCATTCTCGATCATGCGGGAGGATGCCACGTGGTTTTCCAACATTGGATACCTAATCAACTCTATTTTTACCCCAATAACTTGTCATCAAACATGCCACGTCTATGGAGTCATCATGCAATGTCAGCATGCCACGTGTCTAGCTCCATGTCCTCTTGACATCAACATGATATCACTTGAATGTTTCTCAGCCAAAGAAATTTATGCATGTGGCAGGTGTTGAGTGCTATAAAAGCATACAAGAGGTCCATTTTGGGTAAATGGGCGTACACTCCAGCATGCACACTATAGTGCCCAACCGAGGTAGTAGCCAAGAGAGGGAAGGAAGGCAGCACCCAACCAAGAGAGGGTTGAAGAACTATTAAAGCCAAATTTGAAGGGGCCCACTCCACAACCAACATATCTTTCAAGAAACTTCTAGAAGAAGTTAGTTATTAATTATTGTACATATGGAAATTTATAACAAATTTGGGTGGTTTTTAAAATACCACTAGCGGTTTAGGGTAGTGTACAGGTTCATAAGTTCCTATATATAGGCCTCATTTTGTAAATTTTAAGGGGGGGGGCAGGAATCTTGGTTGTAAAGGAAACTCTGCCAAATTTTTTGGTGAATTTCTAGGAGCTATTGAAGTTATCCTAAGGAAGAATTTAGTAGTAATTGTTGGGCTATTTGTACCTTCTTATCATGTATTTTCATACCCATTTCATGTTTTGAAGTTTACTACTAATTAAATACAAGTTTATGCAATTTCCATGGCACTTTGAACTGTTGTGAACCTGATTTTTTATGTAAATTTTATGTAATTGTATGAAAATTGTTAAATAAATTTTACCATCAATATGATGGTTTCTTTTGGTTTTGCAAGATTTATCAAGGTATTTTGAAGAGTATCTTGACTTCTTTGATATTTCTTAGAAGGATTTTTTTAGAAATGGTAAATTTTAAAATTTTGTGTTTTATAATAGATGAATTCTTAATTGCTCAGCTGCCCACCAAGTCTTAATTAATTTAAAGGAATTCTTATTTAGTCCTTTAAATTGGGTAGGATATGCTCTCCATTTTTCATCCATATTTCATATTTTTGACTTTTCATGTCAAACCCAAGGGTTATGAATGCTCCAACTTAGGATTAGTGGAAATGCATCTTAGTAGATGCATTCAATGACTAGTATCTTTCCCTTAACCTTGAGTCCCAAACAGTCCAATTTAACACAAACCTGAGGCAAATTCAAACATTATTCATGCATATTTTAGCAACTTTCTTTCAAGAACATGTTATGAATGTTAAATGTGAATGATGAATCAGTTTTACAGATAAGTGAGATATTAATTCTGTTTTGATCTATGGATATGCATATATCATAGTGAAACTTATTTCTGCATAGATATTTTACTTCATGTTCGTGATGAATTCTCCATGTAATTTTACTTTCTTGTGGCATTTTATAGGAGAAAATAAGATGCGTGAATTTTGAACTATTTATAGCAACTGCAAAATTTAATCGAGTTTAGAGAAAAATCAAACAGTGATTTTCAAACACACATTTATAGCAACCATAAAATTGACTGTCTTATTTGCATGCATTTTGAGTCATCTACACCTTTTGACCACCCTTACACCGAGAACCATGAGCTATAATGTTAAAGCCATAAGGCTATGAAACAAATTGAATAATGCTAGATAACAATAGATGATCTTGTACATGTATTTAAATAGAATATATTAAGAATATATAAACAAACAAGATCACACTTAGATTTTCTCAGGCTCTTCACTACAACATAATGTAGTGTGATTCTAGAGCCCCAAAATTTCATGGCATCATTCCCAGGGAACAATTTGAACTAAATCTTAGGTAGAATGACATTTATTCGGATTTTACAGTAGATGAAGTTTGAAATCATCCATGTGGTTTCTACCTGGTGACTCCATATTTCAAATTTATATTATTCACTAACATGCCATGTCTATGGATTCATCATGCCACGTGTCTATCACACATGTCCTCTTGACGTCAGCATGATATCACCTAAATGTTTCCCACCCAAAGAAATCTACGCACATGGTAGGCATTGAGTGCTATAAAATCATTCAAGAGGTCTATTTCGGGTAAATGGGCATACACTCTAGCATGCACACTATAATGTCCAACCGAGGCAGAAGTCAAGAGAGAGAAGGAAGGCAACACCCAACCAAGACAGAGTTGAAGAGCTATTAAAGCCAAATCTGAAGGGGCCCACTCCACAACCAACGAATATTTCAAGAAACTTCTAGAAGTTAGCTATAGTACATATGGAAATTTGTAATAAACATGGGTGGTTTTTAAAATACCGCTAGCATTTTAGGGTAGTTTCCAGGTTCCTGAGTGCCTATATATAGGCCTCATTTTGTAAATTTTAAGGGGGCAGAAATCTTGGTTGTAAAGGAAGCTCTGCCAAAATTTTTGGTGAATTGCTAGGAGATATTGAAACTATCCTAAGGAAGAATTTTGCAGTAATTCTTGGGCTATTTGTATCTTTTTATAGTGTATTTTCATACCCATCTCATGTTTTGAAGTTTACTGCTAATTAAATACAATTTTATGCAATTTCCATGGCACTTTGAACTACTGTGAACCTGATTTGTTATGTGAATTTTATGTAATTGTATGAGAATTGTTAACTTAAATAAATTTTAGCATCAATATGATGGTTTATTTTGGTTTTGCAAGATTTATCAACGTAGTTTGAAGAATATCTTGACTTCTTTGATATTTCTTAGAAGGATTTTTCAAGAAATGGTAAATTTTAAATTTGTGTGTTTTCTAATAGATGAATTCTTAATTTCTCAGCTGCCAACCAAGTCTTCACTAATTTAAAGGAATTCTTATTTATTCCTTTAAATTGGGTAGGATATTATCTCCATTTTTCATCCATCTTTCATATTTCCGACTTTTCATGTCAAACCTAAGGGTTATGAATGCTCCAACATAGGATCAGTGGAAATGCAACTCAGTAGATGCATTCAATGAATAGTAGTTTCCCCTTAACCTTGAGTCCCAAACAGTCCAATTTAACACAAACCTGAGCCAAATTTAAACATTATTCATGCATATTTTAGCAACTTTATTTCAAGAACATGTTATGAATGTTAAATGTGAATGATAAATCAGTTTTATAGATAAGTGAGATATTAATTCTGCTTTGATCTATGGATCTGCATATATCATAGTGAAACTTATTTCTAAATAGATATTATACTTCATGGCCATGATGAATTCTTCATGTAATTTTACTTTCTTGTGGCATTTTATAGGAGAAAATAAGATGCATGAATTTTGAACTATTTCTATCAACTGCAAAATTTAGTTGAGTTTGGAGAAAAATCAAACAATCATTTTCAAACACACATTTATAATAACCATAAAATTGACAGTCTTATTTGCATGCATTTTAAGTCATCTACACCTTTTGACAACTCTTACACCAACAACCATGAGCTAGAATGTTAAATTCATAAGGCTATGAAAACACATTGAATAATGCTAGATAACAATAGATGGCCTTATACATGTATTTAAATAGAATGTCTTAAGAATAGAGAAAAAAATAGATCACATTGAAATTTTCTCAGGCTCTGCACTAAAACATAATGTAGTGTTACTCTAGGGCCCCAACATTTCATGGCACCATTTTCGGGGAACAATTTGAACAAAGCTCCTTGGGTAGAATGACGTTTATTCATATTTTGCAGTAGGCAAAGTTTGAAATAATCCATTGTGGTTTCTACCTAGCGACTCCATATTTCAAAATTTTTAATATTCACTAACATGCCATAGTCATCAAACATTCCATGTCTATGGAGTCATCATGCATTGTCAACATGCCACGTGTCTAGCCTCATTTCCTTGTGACGTCAACATGATATCACTTGAACATTTCCCACCCAAATAAATCTATGCACGTGGCAGGCGTTGAGTGCTTTAAAAGAATACAAGAGATCCATTTTGGGTAAATGGGTACAAACTCCAACATGTACACTATAGCAGCCAACCAAGGCAGCAACCAAGAGAGAGAAGGAAGGCAACACCCAACCAAGAGAGAGTTGAAGAGCTATTAAAGCCAAATCTAAAGGGGCCCATGCCACAACCAACAAAGCTTTCAAGAAACTTCTAGATGAAGTTAGGTATAGTACATATGGAAATTTGTAACAAATTTGGTGGTTTTTAAAATACCACTAGTGGTTTCAGATAGTGTCCAGGTTCCTGAGTGCCTATATATAGGCTTCATTTTGTAAATTTTAACGAGGGAAAAATCTTGGTTGTAAAGGAAGCTCTACCAACATTTTTGGTGAATTTCTAGGAGCTATTGAAAATATCCTAAAGAAGAATTTTGTAGTAATTCTTGGGCTATTTGTACCTTCTTAGCATGTATTTTCATACCCATCTCATGTTTTGAAGTTCACTACTAATTAAATACAAGTTTATGCAATTTCCATGGCAGTTTGAACTGTTGTGAACCTGATTTGTTATGTGAATTTTATGCAATTGTATGAGAATTTTTAATTTAAATAAATTCTAGTATCAATATGATGGTTTATTTTGGTTTTGCAAGATTTATCAAGGTAGTTTCAAGAGTGTCTTGACTTATTTGATATTTCATAGAAGAATTTTTCAAGAAATGGTAAATTTTAAAATTGTGTGTTTTCTAATAGATGAATTCTTAATTACTTAGCTACCCACCAAGTCTTAACTAATTTAAAGGAATTATTATTTACTCCTTTAAATTGGGTAGGACATGCTCTCCATTTTTCATCCATATTTCAATTTTTCAATTTTTCATGTGAAACCCAAGGGTTATGAATGCTCCAACTTAGGATCAGCGGAAATGCAACTCAGTAGATGCATTCAGTGACTAGTAGTTTTCCCTTAACATTGAGTCCCAAACAATCCAATTTAATACAAACTTGAGCCAAATTTAAACATTATTCATTCATATTTTAGCAACATTCTTTGAAGAAATGTGATTGATGAATCAATTTTACAGATAAGTGAGATATTATGTTTTGATCTATGGATCTGCATATATCACAGTGAGACTTATTTTTGCACAAATATTTTACTTCATGGCCATGATGAATTCTTCATGTAATTTTACTTTCTTGTGGCATTTTATAGGAGAAAATAAGATGCATGAATTTTGAACTATTTCTAGCGACTGCAAAATTTAATTGAGTTTAGAGAAAAATCAAATAACGATATTCAAACAAACATTTATAGAAACCATAAAATTGACGGTCTTATTTGCATGCATTTTGAGTCATATACACCTTTTGACCACTCTTACACCAAGAACCACGAGATATAATGTTAAAGTCATAAGGTTATGAAAACTCATTGAATAATTCTAGATAACAATAGATGGCCTTATACATGCATTTAAATAGAATATCTTAAGAATAGAGAAACAAATAGGAACACACTTAGATGTTCTCAGGCTCTGCACTACAACAAAATGTAGTGTGACTCTAGGGCCCCAACATTTCATGGCACCATTTTTAGGGAACAATTTGAACTATGTTCCTAGGGTAGAACGACATTTATTCAGATTTTGTAGTATACGAAGTTTGAAATCACCCATAGAGGTTTCTACTTGGCGACTCCATATTTCAAAATATCTAATATTCACTAACACACCATAGTAATTATACTATAGGTTTTAACCTTGTACAGAAATTAATTGCAAACGAATTCTTAAAACAAAAAAATAATGGCGAGAATATAAAACAAACATACACAGAGATTTTACCCTAGATCCTAAAACTGAGGCTACTAGGTTGAGTTCTCATTATATTCCTTTCAATTTTATATATATATATATAATATCATTATATATATATTATATATATTATATAATATATATATAATAATATATATATATTATATTATATATATAAATATATATATATATATACATCGAAGCATTCATTAATCCCAATCCACTACCCCTGGATTAGAACATAACCATAGTTCCCTTGACCGGATCTACAAAATACCATGGGAAAAAAACTGTCATGCCTAAAACTATGCACGAAAACCATGGGAAAAAAAATTATTCTAGGGTCAAGCCTCCATGGAAAGGCTACTCCATATTTGATGTGGAAATCATTAACATAATGATTCCAAAGCAAGAGCGATCAGAGGAAGCTGGCGCTCAAAGATAAACTCAGAAACATCAAATGCGAGAAGGGTGACAGTATTCCCAAGTATCTCACGAGGTTCATTCAGTGTCGAGATGAGCTGGGAAGTGTGGGGGTTACTGTCGATATGAGGACTTGGTGAGCTTGGCTCTCCTTGGTCTTCCGAAGAGTTGGAATTCCTATCAGGACTCTATCAATGGTCGGGAGAAGTTGCCAGGATGGGAAATACTATGGTCAAATCTTGTGCAGGAGGAGATCAGGTGGAGTACCAGGGACGAATCTTCGTCAAAGGGAGCTGATGAAGAGAATTGTGCTTTGGCTGCCAAAGCAAAGAAAGGGAAGAGAAAGAAAGCTTCTCAGTCTGGT
>APFE031749437.1:0-47069 GCA_000404065.3 Pinus taeda
GAAAAGAAAAGCAAGCATTAATGAAAATA
Source organism: Pinus taeda (assembly GCA_000404065.3). Classification (NCBI taxonomy): domain Eukaryota; kingdom Viridiplantae; phylum Streptophyta; class Pinopsida; order Pinales; family Pinaceae; genus Pinus; species Pinus taeda. Next base: position 30 of record APFE031749437.1, read on the forward strand.
ACAACAAAAAAAACAAAAACAACCTGCACGGAAAAAGAATCCACTCAACAACCTATTTTCAAAAAGGCGCTGATTCAATTGAAATTAAAAAAAAAAAAACACGAACTCTAAAATTAAAACAGAAGAGGTATATTATCTACGATTCCAGAGGAGGTATGAGCGGTAAAACTTTTGTAGCCGTTGAACGGTGCTGGGGAATCCCTACCTATACATATATTAAGTCTTATCATTTTTGCAGCATCTTCCTCCTCCTCTGTCCATATCACGTCTCGCTATTGTGTGTGTTTGGCTGTCTGTGTGGTTTGAGATTGGGTCTGTCTGTGTCTAGGTGTAGGTTGAGTTCATGTTTGAGTCAGACATGGTTGTGTGGGATAGAGGAGGAGGCTGAGGCCGGCAAAAGAAGGGCAGTGTAGCCCAAGGCATGTGAGCTGCGTAACAGTTTTTTCGGTTCATAGAGATCAATTATCTCGGCAGGACAGGGAAGTTGAGTTTCTTAACAGTTTTTTGGGTTCATAGAGATCAATTATCTCTCAGGAATGGTATGGATTACATTCTATTTAATTTCACTTCAGTGATTTTGTTCATCTGTGGGCTCAGATGTTACAACTAATTCCATTTCATAACCTTGTATTTTTGTTTGTTTCAAGGAAATGAATGAAAATAAGGAAATATGTGGTTGACGTTGCTACTGTTCAAAACCTACCTTGTACATCCCAATTATCTAGCTGAAAAGATGAAATCGAATCCCAATTTGAGGTATGTAGAGATGGCCCTGTATGTGTATGTCTCCTTTGAATTAGGTTAAGGCTCTACTTCCACGTCAAAAATTTTTAATAGATTTAATTTTTTCTTCAATCATCCTCCTCGATAATTTCTATTACATTTTACTTTTCCTTCATCGCTTTAATCGGTCTCTGGCTCTAGCTTCACAAATTTATCCCATCGCTTACGAATTCAAGCATCACTGGCTTTTTGAATCACTTCCCATAGCTCTGTGTTTGGGTTTAATATGCTGCTTATTAGTTTAGTTTAACTTCAATCGGACCTACCTTGTACATCCCAATTATCTGGCTGAAGAGATGAAATCGAATCCCAATTCAAGGTATGTAGAGATGGCCCTGTATGTGTATGTCTCCTTTGAATTACGTTAAGGCTCTACTTCCACGTCAAAAATTTCTAATAGATTTAATTTTTTCTTCAATCGGCCTCCTCGATAATTTCTATTACATTTTAGTTTTCCTTCATCGCTTTAATCGATCTCTAGCTCTAGCTTCACAAATTCACAAATTTACCCCATCGCTTACGAATTCAAGCATCACTAGCTTTTTGAATCACTTCCCATAGCTCTGTGTTTCGGTTTAATCTGCTGCGTATTAGTTTAGTTTAACTTCAATCGGTATATGGTTGTAGCTTCACGAATTTATCCCATCCCCTGTGAATTCAAGCATCACTGCATTTTTGAATCACTTCCCATAGCTCTTTATTTGGGTTTAATGTGTTGTGTATTAGTTTGGTTTAGTTTGTTGTTCTCCGGTATAGCTTCTTTTTTATTAGTTTAACCCATTCTAGTTTAATTTAGTTTGTGGTTCTCCTTTATAACCTCTTATTTATTAATTTAACCCATGGTTTATTTTCGACATAACCTGGTTTCTGTGTATTGGTTCTCAGGTATAACCTCATCTTTATTAGTTTAACCTATGCTTTCTTTTGGACATAACTTGGTTTCTGTGTATTGTGTTATCTTTTCATTTAACCCGTGGGTTTTTTTCACTTACGGGTATAACTCATATGGTATATTGTGTTGTGTATTGGTTCAACCTCATGTTTTTGGTTTTAACGCGTTGTGTATTGTGCCGTGTACAGCAGCCATAGATTTAAGGTTCGGTTTCCTCAATAATTTGTTATACCCTTGTGCCCTGTGCATGAGCTTGATTTAAGGCTCTGTTTTCTCTCCAGGAATTTTACCCTTGATGGGCTTTGTTTCCCACTCAATGGTTTTACCCTACCCTACGATTTCTATTACATTAATTTTTTCATTCATGGCTTCAATCCACGCATATCTATGGATTTATCTTAACGTGTGGCTTCTTTCACTATATTTTCCGCTGTATGTTATTTTAACCCGAGGTTATTTTATTATTGGTTGTTGTGCTGTGTATAAGTTTAATTCGTGATATTTTTTATTATAACTTACTTTGTATTGTGTTATTTAATACTGTAATACATGGTTAACATGGTTTTTAACCATTATATATTTTATAAGTAACCAGTTAAAGCCAACCCTGAAACAATGTTAACATGCCAGTTAAACCCAACACGCACCTCATTAAAACTTCGTCTGCTTACAGTTACCGTATTTATTAAATTTTCAAATTAATATATAATGTACGTTTTCAAATTAATAATAATACATACATACAGGGAGTTGCTCTTTATTATGTCTACTTTATACAACTTTTAAATTATTAATAATAATGAAACTCAGCTGTGTCAATAGGGGATTCTCTGTTATATATATAGCTTTCCTTTGCTTGAATCCTTCGGAATCAGTTACATTACATTACAGCTTTTACCTTCGGCTTCTTTGGGGATTCAACACCCCATCACGTCTGGTCCGGTCCAATCCACGATTAGCTAGTCCCTCTACCATTTCTACTCATTTATTTCCCTCCGGTATTAGCGAGGCCATGTACCATTCGTGGTGGTTAAAGCCAGAAACATTGTGTTAATGTGCTACTTCAATCCATGGTTTTGAACCCTTGTAATTTTTATCTGTAACTAAATAAAAAACCCTACCCTGAATCAATTTTAACCTGTCAATTAAAGACGCCCATGCATTTACTGGCTCAAGCTCAACCTGACCAAGCGTCGTTACCCTTTCCTTGTAACCGGTTTATTAATTTTTCAAATTAATAATGCATACATTTTCAAAATATTAATAAAACTCTCTTTTTTATCATCGGTTTACTCAACTTTTAAAAAAATAATAGTAATGCATCTCAGCTGAGCTCTTTCATGTCAATTGGGAATTCTATGTTATATAGCTCTGTTTCGCTTCACTTCAATCCTCCTGTATCAGTTACAACCTTCTTTGGATAGTCAATTATGCCCCTCAATTATGTCCCTCTTACCATTTGTAATAGTTTTTCCTAGAGATAGTTAAAGTTAGGTGAGATGAAATGAATTGGTTTTTACTTTTTATTTTTCTAACTTATCCTTCTTTTTTAAAATCAAATTTAATTATACCATTTTTTACGTATATAATCCTGATTCATAATATATATTTTTATTTAAATTATGTTTATTAGTCTTTGGACTTTGGAAAAATTAAAGTAAAACACTCATCTTATATTTCATTAATAATATCTTTTTATGGACATTTTTTCTTATATTGCGGAGTTATGTCTAGAAATGACTTATACTTTTAGAAAAAGTGTGAAGGAAAGTAAATTCATATTTCTTTTCATTATTTAAATATTTGATAGAAAGGACATTTTTTTATATAAAAAGAAAAATCATAATTTTTGTTATATCTTATTAAAAATATACGGTTTTTCTCTAATAATTGTATGGTACTACACGCAAAAGGAGTTTTGCCGAAAATAAATATTGAAAATATTTTCTCAAATATTGTAAGAGAAGTTATTTTTTATGGAAGGGGCTAAACTCCTTACAACTTCTCAAGGAGGATGGGCTCCATTTTTCTTTGAGTACTGTAGTTATTTTTTATTGTGTTGATTACTTTTCTTTAAACTCATATGTGTCACAACACATTTTTTTAAGATGCATTTACTTTACACCATTTATATTTGAAGAAGGTCATATTACACTTACATGATCATATATTTATATTATAACACTTATTACAATTGCATTTAACAAAAAACACACTTTTAATTAAAAACATTTAAAATGTTTTACCCAAAAACAGATTAGACAACCTTCCACAATGTACACAACACTAAATATCTCTCTAATTAACAAATCATTCATATTGATGCTTTTTTGTTTGCTTTTTGTTTTGTATATATATGTTTGTGATTTTGAAAATGTTTTATGTATTTATGTTGATATTTTGAATTGAAATTGTACCATATTTCTTTATTCATTTTCAATTGTGCATGTGTGTGTGGGTCAGTGCAATTGTGTGTTTGCCTATTTGAAATCGAATATATATGTGAGTGGTTTCCAGAATGATTATTTCCTTTTGTATTTGAACACAAAATTGTGTATTGTGTGTTTTCTTATTTGGAGTTGTATTTTGTATTTTTATTTAATTCAAATTCCATATGTATGTGAATGGTTGTATGAATGTTTATTTATGAATATGTGTATGTAATTTGAAATTGTATTCATGTGTTTGTTGTATTGAATTACGAATTTGAATGTATATGCATAATGTAGAGATTAATTTGTATATTGTGTGATTGTTTATTTGAACTTGTACTCTATATGTTTCTTTATTTTAAATTACATATATATGTGTGTGAATGTTTATTTATGAATATTTGTATTACATGTGGGTTGAAATTGCAATTGTGTGCTTGTTGATTGAATTGTGATTGTAATTAATTTCAAAACATAAATTTGAATTTGTATATAAAATGTATGTTTTATTTTGTATATTGTGTGTTTTTTATTTGGAATTGTAAAATATGTTTTCTTCTATTTGAATTTGTATTTTGTGTTTGATATTTAAAAATTTAGAATTTTATATTTCCTTATTTAAATTTAAATTTTGTGTGTTGTTTGAAATTGTAAACATGTGTTTTTGTTGTATTGAATTATGAATTTGAATGTGTATGCTAGTGAAGATTTTAATTTGGATATTGTGAGTTTATTTTTTCTTAAAGTTGCATAAGCATATTTGAGTGTTTTCTTTTATTGACTTGAAATTGTATGATACTTAATTAGTTATTTGAAAGTGTATGTTGTGTGTTTAGTTGAATTTTTGTATTGTGTGTTTGTTTATTTGAACACGTAATTTGTATATTGTGCGTTTGCTTATTTAGTATTTGAGTGTTTATTTTTGTGTTGACTCAAAATTGTCTATTTGTGTTTCCTTTTGTGTCTAATATTTAAAAATTCAAAAAAAAAATATTTCCTTATTTCAATTTGAATTTTGTGTGTTGTTTGATGTTGTAATCATGTGTTTTTATTGTATTGAATTATGAATTTGAATATGTATGCATAATGCAGATTTTAATTTGTATATTGTGTTCTTATTTTTTCTTAAAGTTGCATAAGCATGTCTAAGTGTTTTCTTGTATTGACTTGAAATTGTGTGATGAACAATTAGTTATTTGAAATTGTATGTTGTGTGTTAAGTTGAATTTGTATATTGAGTGTTTATTTATTTGAAATTGTACTCCGTATCTTTTTTATTTGAAATTGAATATATATGTGTGAGTGACTGTGTGGATATTTATTTATGAATATTTGTATTATATGTGTCTTGAAATTCGATAATCTATTTGTTGTATTGAATTGTGATTGTAAACCCCAATACAATTCAATACAACAAACAGATGATCACAATTTCAAGACACATATAATACAAATATTCATAAATAAATATCCACACAGCCACTCACACATATATATTCAATTTCAAATAAAAAATATACGGAGTACAATTTCAAATAAATAAACACTCAATATACAAATTCAACTTAACACAAAACATACAATTTCAAATAACTAATTGTGCATCACACAATTTCAAGTCAATAAAAGAAAACACTTAGACATGCTTATCCAACTTTAAGAAAAAATAAAAACACAATATACAAATTAAAGTCTGCATTATGCATACACATTCAAATTCATAATTCAATACAATAAAAACAAATGATTACAACATCAAACAACACACAAAATTCAAATTGAAATATGGAAATAATTTTTTTTTTGAATTTTTAAATATTAGACAGAAAAGGAAACACAAATAGACAATTTTGAGTCAACACAAAAATAAAAACTCAAATACTAACTAAGCAAACGCACAATATACAAAGTACATGTTTAAATAAACAAACACACAATACACAAATTCAACTAAACACACAACATACACTTTCAAATAACTAATTAAGTATCATACAATTTCAAGTCAATAAAAGAAAACACTCAAATATGCTTATGCAACTTTAAGAAAAAATAAACTCACAATATCCAAATTAAAATCTGCACTAGCATACACATTCAAATTCATAATTCAATCAAACAAAAACACATGTTTACAATTTCAAACAACACACAAAATTTAAATTTAAATAAGGAAATATAAAATTCTAAATTTTTAAATATCAGACACAAAATACAAATTCAAATAGAAGAAAACATATTTTACAATTCCAAATAAAAAACACACAATATACAAAGTAAAACATACATTTTATATACAAATTCAAATTTATGTTTTGAAATTAATTACAATCACAATTCAATCAACAAGCACACAATTGCAATTTCAACCCACATGCAATACAAATATTCATAAATAAACATTCACACACATATATATATAATTTAAAATAAAGAAACATATAGAGTACAAGTTCAAATAAACAATCACACAATATACAAATTAATCTCTACATTATGCATATACATTCAAATTCGTAATTCAATACAACAAACACAAACAAACACATGAATACAATTTCAAATTACATACACATATTCAGAAATAAACATTCATACAACCATTCACATACATATGGAATTTGAATTAAATAAAAATACAAAATACAACTCCAAATAAGCAAACACACAATACACAATTTTGTGTTGAAATACGAAAGGAAATAATCATTCTCAAAACCAGCCACATATATATTCGATTTCAAATAGGCAAACACACAATTGCACTGACCCACACACACACGCACAATTGAAAATGAACAAAGAAATATGGTACAATTTCAATTCAAAATATCAACATAAATACATAAAACATTTTCAAAATCACAAACATATATATACCAAACAAAAAGCAAACAAAAAAGCACCAATATGAATGGTTTGTTAATTAGAGAGATATTTAGTGTTGTGTACATTGTGGAAGGTTGTCTAATTTGTTTTTGGGTAAAATATTTTAATTTTTTTAATTAAAAGTGTGCTTTTTGTTAAATGCAATTGTAATAAGTGTTATAATATAAATAGATGATCATGTAAGTGTAATATGACCTTCTTCAAATATAAATGGTGTAAAGTAAATGCATCTTAAAAAAATGTGTTGTGACGCATATGAGTTAAAGAAAAGTAATCAACACAATAAAAAATAACTACAATACTCAAGGAAAAATGGAGCCCATCCTCCTTGAGAAGTTGTAAGGAGTTTAGCCCCTTCCATAAAAAATAACTTCTCTTACAATATTTGAGAAAAGAAAAAAATATATATAACGATGTAAATATTTATTTTCGGCAAAACTCCTTTTGCGTGTAGTACCATACAAGTATTAGAGAAAAACCGTATATTTTTAATAAGATATAACAAAAATTATCAATTTCCTTTTTATATAAAAAAAAGATCCTTTCTATTACATATTTAAATAATGAAAAGAAATATGAATTTACTTTCCTTCACACTTTTTCTAAATGTATAAGTCATTTCTAGAAATAACTCCGCAATATAAGAAAAAATGTCCATAAAAATATATTATTAATGAAATATAAGATGAGAGTTTTACTTTAATTTTTCAAAAGTCCAAAGACTAATAAACATAATTTAAATAAAAATATATATTATAAATGATTATATATGTAATTAATGGTATAATTAAATTTGATTTTCAAAAAGAAAGATAAGTTATTCGAGTAGAAAATAAAAAGTAAAAACCAATTCATTTCATCTTACCTAACTTTAACTATCTCTAGGAAAAACTATTACAAATGGTAAGAGGGACATAATTGAGGGGCATAATTGACTATCCAAAAAAGGCCCTAAGTGATACAGGAGGATTGAAGTGAAGCGAAACAGAGCTATATAACATAGAATTCCCAATTGACGCGAAAGAGCTCAGCTGAGATGCATTACTATTATTTTTTTAAAAGTTGAGTAAATCGATGATAAAAACGAGAGTTGTATTAATATTTTGAAAATGTATGCATTATTAATTTGAAAAATTAATAAACCGGTGACAAGGAAAGGGTAACGACGCTTGGTCAGGTTGAGCTTGAGCCAGTAAATGTATGGGCGGCTTTAATTGACAGGTTAAAATTGTTTCAGGGTAGGGTTTTTTTATTTAGTTACAGATAAAAACTACAAGGGTTCAAAACCATGGATTGAAGTAGCACATTAACACAATGTATCTGGCTTTAAACACCACGAATGGTATAGGGCCTCGCTAATACCGGAGGGAAATAAATGAGTAGAAATGGTAGAGGGACTAGCTAATCGTGGACTGGACCGGACCGGACCGAACGTGATGGGGTGTTGAATCCCCAAAGAAGCCGAAGGTAAAAGTGGTAATGTAATGTAACTGATTCCGAAGGATTCAAGCGAAGGAAAGCTATATATATAACAGAGAATCCCCCATTGACACAGCTGAGTTGCATTATTATTAATAATTTAAAAGTTGTATAAAGCAGACATAATAAAGATCAACTCCATGTATGTATGTATTATTATTAATTTGAAAACGTACATTATATATTAATTTCAAAATTTAATAAATACGGTAATTGTAAGCAGACGAAGTTTTAATGAGGTGCGTTTTGGGTTTAACTGGCATGTTAACATTGTTTCAGGGTTGGCTTTAATTGGTTACTTATAAAATATATAATGGTTAAAAACCATGTATTACAGAATTAAATAACACAATACAAAGTAAGTTATAATAAAAAATATCACGAATTAAACTTATACACAGCACAGCAACCAATAATAAAAAACCTTGGGTTAAAATAACATACAGCGGAAAATACAGTGAAAGAAGCCACAAGTTAAGCTAAATCCATAGATATGGGTGGATTGAAGCCATGAATGAAAAAATTAATGTAATAGAAATCGTAGGGTAGGGTAAAACCATTGAGTGGGAAACAGAGCCCATCAAGGGTAAAATTCCTGGAGAGAAAACAGAGCCTTAAATCAAGCTCATGCACACGGCACAAGGGTATAACAAATTATTGAGGAAACCGAACCTTAAATCTATGGCTGCTGCACACGGCACAATACACAACGCGTTAAAACCAAAAACATGAGGTTGAACCAATACACAACACAATATACCATATGAGTTATACCTGTAAGTGAAAAAACCCACCGGTTAAACGAAAAAATAACACAATTCACAGAAATATGTCCAAAAGAAAGCATAGGTTAAACTAATAAAGATGAGGTTATACCTGAGAACCAATACACATAAACCAAGTTATGTCCAAAAGAAAGCATGGGTTAAATTAATAAATAAGAGGTTATACCGGAGAACCACAAACTAAATTAAACTAGAATGGGTTAAACTAATAAACTAGAATGGGTTAAACTAATAAAGAAGAAGCTATACCGGAGAACAACAAACTAAACCAAACTAATACACAACACATTAAACCCAAATACAGAGCTATGGGAAGTGATTCAAAAATGCAGTGATGCTTGAATTCGCAGGGGATGGGATAAATTCGTGAAGCTATAGCCATATACCGATTGAAGTTAAACTAAACTAATACGCAGCAGATTAAACCCAAACACAAAGCTATGGGAAGTGATTCAAAAAGCTAGTGATGCTTGAATTCGTAAGCGATGGGGTAAATTTGTGAAGCTAGAGCTAGAGACCGATTAAAGCGATGAAGGAAAACTAAAATGTAATAGAAATTATCGAGGAGGCCGATTGAAGAAAAAATTAAATCTATTAGAAATTTTTGACGTGGAAGTAGAGCCTTAACCTAATTCCAAGGAGACATACACATACAGGGCCATCTCTACATACCTCGAATTGGGATTCGATTTCATCTCTTCAGCCAGATAATTGGGATGTACAAGGTAGATTCCACATCCCCTCCCTTCGCCTCCCTATTCCTCCACCACTTCCACCTCCTCACCCTCCTTTTTCCTCTTCCCCCACCTCTCCCTTTGCCTCTCCCCCTACCTCCTCTCCCTCCCACTCTTCCTCCTCCTCCTCCCCCTCCGCCTCTTCACCGTCCTCTCTCGCCGCCTCCCACTCCTCCCCCCTTCCTCTTCCTCCTCCTCTTCCTCTTCCTCCCTAGATTCCTCCCTTGCTTATACCCCCTCCTCCTCCCGTGCCTCCTCCCCCTCAGCCTCCTCAACCTCTACCTATTTCCTCCTCCTCCACCTCATCCTCTCCCCCTCCTCCTCATCCTCCTAAGAAAAACATAAAAAAAAATTAATTACATATCATTTCATTGGCTTTATTTATACTAGTTAGGACACTTACATATTTTCATATTATTTTGCAGTGAATGATAATTTAGCTATCACTACTTGAAGGTTAATCCAACAAATAATCTACATAAAAAAATGCAATACAAATAATTAATTATATGTTCTCAAATGCAATTGCAAAGAGCTTGCTCGACATTGGAGCAAATCAGGTTAGAGTGCCCCAAACACAAAATTACAAAAACATTCTACATATGACCGATACCTTCTCGGTTAAGATGTATTTCTAATCTAATTACAATTGATCACCGTTATACTAGAACAAATCGGTCTTTCAAAATTGTAACCATTCAACTTTTCTTGTTATTTGTGTTTAAATCTCAAAAGAAAATTTAATTTCCTAATGATGGGTGAGGAGACGAATATTGATATGAAATGTGTGAACAAAAGTATAATGAGGCAGTAAAAGTATAAATAAATGCTATCCATAGTTGCTGGAAAATAATTATAAACAAGATTTTGAAACAAATGCTGAGCATTTCAAATGTGAGAACAAAATTTTCCATAAATGCTATTCATAGATGCTGAAGGAATTATCCATCAATGTTATCTATCACAACAAGGAATAATAGAGAGATGATGTCATTGCAGGGTAGAGAACCGTTGTTACAGGTGCTTCATTTTCTTGTGGGTGAGAGATTATAGGTCCTCCTCACATATCAAATCCACTACACTAAGATTTATATATATTTATAGGCTCCTGATGTATAACATGATTTAACTTCCAGTATCAAGGAGATATTTAGTCAAAGTTAAGTGAGTTTATTTGTACTAAAAGATTTATACACTCAAGCTATAAAGCAAAGGCAAATAGATATGGGTGGTATATGTATTACAATAATAATTTGAAATTTAGTTTAATAATATTACAAATCCTGTAATTATCTTTGAAATTTATAAAATTAAATCTAATAAATAGTGAAGGTGAAAATTGTAATTACGTTGCTAAGTAAATTTATGGAAAACATTGTGTTGGGATTCAATCAACTAATGAAATAGTCCGATTAAGTTGATAGAAATAAAAACAACTTTTAATTCCAGAGCAGAAGTAAGCCAGTTAAATGTGATGGATTAATTAAACTAGCATGAAACCAATAAAAATTTAATTAAAGAAATATAGAGAATAATACATAATACTATAAGTACCTCAAAACTGATTAAATTGCAAAGTAATTCAATTATTAAACTAGATTCGCAAATTCATGCAACCATTGTGGTGAAAATATTTAATGAGAATGGAAAGTATTACATATCCAATTTGTTTAGTGAAAGATGTTAAAAAATTTGCATCATAATAAAGTCTCGTCTCTCCTCTTTTTCCATTTAGCTAATCCAAGAAATCAACATTAACATCATCCTCCTACAACGTAGAATGACATGTACCAAGACATAAACACGCGATCAAATTGGCAAAAAAATAATGATATATAAATGGAATTCGATGCCATATAAATGGAATTCGATGCTGCAAAGCTTAAAATGATAACATATAAATGGAATTCGACGCCATCCATGCATAAGGTCATTGATAAACATAAATGCGTTGTTTTCTGTCGCCAAAAGCCACGCTGACTGCATGATCCACAATATCTGAGATTTCTTCACTCACAATATTCATAATCGGCCTTGCCCATTCTACTATTCCCCGCTTTTTTATGGACAATCAATTGCTCCCGCTCCCAGGGACAACACCATGATATCATACACCCCATTAACAGACGCAAAGTCAACCTTATTATTCAACACATGAGTAATGGCCACCGCTGTGGGATTGTTCATCACGAACCCTCAATCTATCCCCACAATGGTTGTTTGCCCGTCCACGGACTTAACGGGAATAGGCATCTCAAATCCTGGAGAGCACATGGTCGCATGACAGACTTCCCACATAATGAAATTGTAATTCTCCGTGTGCTTTGCACTTGCCTCTGCGAATAGGAACGGTGAACCGCTGCATAAATCATAGCAGGGTATCAGAATAGGGTTCGCTGTGTCAATCAATGTTAATCGTCCCCCATTGCTACTTCTGAATAGCCCCTGCAAATTGTTGCACCCACTGCCTTGAGCCTCAGTATTAACATTCCCAGTAACCCACATGATGACGACGTTTTAGTATTAACATGTATTTCCCATTTTGTACAATGAAATCATTCGTCTCTTGGGCCATGTAAAGAGCTCTGCCGTTTTCACCCTTTGCAAATAACCCACTCCTTTCCCACTTCCTTTAACGACTATATTCCCTTCCTAGGTCGCGTTGAGAGTTTCATAGAATCCAAGATTTCATTGTTTCCATTATATAAATGCAAGTGGCCATTACCAGAGTGCAGCTCAGAGTTTTCGTAGTTTCCCTAATATAAACGCAAATCACCATTATTCAAGTTCGATAAATTGCTTTATGTCAGACAATATGCTTTTGTGCGAATATGCCTGTAACAAACTCCACGGTAATGGAATATGTCATAGATTATAACAAACTACACGGGCCCATTACTTGTAATAAATTCGTTTGAACCAAGCGCCGTTACATGTAATATGCTGCTTTTGTCAGAGAATATCCTTTTGTGCGAATATGCGTATAACAAACTCCACGGTAATGGAATATGTCAGATATTATAACAACCTACACTTAATAAGATGCTTTGGTCAGAGAATATGATTTTATGCGAATATCCCTATAACAAACTCCACGGTAATGGAATATGTGAGAGATTATAACAACCTACACGTGCCCATTACTTGTGATAAATCCGTTTGAACTTCGGATGTCATCCAAGCGCCCACTACTCTAGTTACCTGTCACATAGGGCAACCACTACTTGTGTATGTGTGTTCCATAATACAATATAATAATTATCGTAATGATTCCATATAGCGAAGTAAAATTATCTTACGATTTCATTTTCCGGTACAGAAAAGCGTTGCTTGCTTGTGAACAAGATCAAATGTTGTGCACCAAAAGTTCTCCGAGAAATACACACGCAAGAGTACGATAAAATTTGGATTGTCACGCAATGTATGTACTAATACTGAAGCAGCAGAATTAGAGGAAGCGTTATACGTATCGGTACTAAAACAGAAGTTAAAAAGTATCAGCCTAGGTTTTGCTTCAAAGATCTACACACGCAAGAGTACGATAAAATTTGGATTGTCACGCAATGTATGTACTAATACTGAAGCAATAGAATTAGAGGAAGCGTTATACGTATCTGTACTAAAACAGAAGTTAAAAAGTATCAGCCTAGGTTTTGCTTCAAAGATCTGTAGGTTAATATCAACCGCTTTGTTCCATCTTATACCCTAGTTTGGATCGAAGAAATTTTGTGGTTATAGTTTCAATCCAAAAGAAAATAAAAACGCCACATAAAAACATAAATAAAGAAAGTATCATAAGCCAAATTCCGGAAGTCAAAAGTACCCTTACTTATTTCTTTTATGAATATAAGTTTTGTCTAAATAGAATATAAATAAAGAATGTAATATATGCAAAGGTCGAGCACATTATGTATTTTTTGGTGAATATATATTTAATATACCTGGATCTTGACAAATTCTTTGTTCTTGATAACCTGTGTATGAGATTTCAATATCTTTATTTTGACTGATATTCAGAGGAGTGATTATTATTTTTAGGTATGGTTTATTTTTTAATGAAATAATAAAATCAGTTTTAATAATAATAAAATCAGTTTTAATTTTATTATTAAAGATATTCAAAAATATGTTTTATGTTAATTATAATTAAAATTTAATATTCAGTATTAATTCAGTAATAATATGAATTCTTAATTTGTAATTTCTTAAATATTTAAAACACATATTTTAGTATATTAATTTTTTTTTTTATGAAATTGAATTTTAAAATATAATTATACTCATTAAAAAAGTTACTACATTATAAAAATGAAAATACTAAATGCTCAAATAAAATTATTATGTTTTAAATAGTTATTTTAATAAGAATATATTTTATTTAAAAGAAATAAAAATATGATAAAGCTATAAAGAGAAAAAAATAAAAAATAACAATATGAGAAAATGAAGAAAGAACTAAAACTATGGACCAATTATTATAATACAATCAACCAACTTCACAAAATGCAAAAAGAGAAAAGATTATAAAAACATTTTAAGTAGACACATATACAACCACTACAATAACTTATGTCTGTGGGTTAACTCATTTTTTAAGGTTGTAACAAGTATGCATTTATGTATTTATTTTTAGATGAAGTCATTCTTCTGAGTTTTAGTTAAGCCTAGAATCTAGCTCTATGTCTAAGTATTCCTTGATTCTCCGCAACTATGCTTACATGGTAAGGGATGGATTTGTAAATTGATCGGAATGAAGCTTTGAAACTTAAATTTCTTGGAATGTCGAGGTGTCTTTTAGTTTCTTCTCTCAATATATTTAGACAAGTCTCCTCTTTATTGATAATCTAAAGCAATATTGTCATTAAGCTAAGAGGCTAGTTTAGTAGAGAGGATTATTCTAAAGCCTTGTATGAGGGGAATTTGTAAGTTCGTTTCTTGGTCGGTCCCCTTTTAAAATAAAATTTAAAATTTAAAATTATGTTTTAAAGAGAAAAATAATGTAGCCTCTCATAAAAATAAATCAATAGAAGTAAAAAAATATATGAGAACACCTTCAAATCTTTTACTTTTCAAAAATATTGCAACAAGAGATTTAAATAAACTATTTCAAGATCTATCTCAAGTAATTTATGTGGATATGAACTTCATATATACCTATATATAGAAATAAATTTTCTCAAATAAAACATTCTAATGTTGTATATAAAAAACTATTCAATTTTATCAATAAAATATTTTAACAAGAATTAATATGGACATATACTGAAAAATATATTTAATAATAAAAACTACTTTAATCTGCTTGACAAAATGTCTAGATGTACATCTGATGTATATATATGTTTATTTGTTCCTATATGTATACTCTATTTATCATTCAAAAATACAATTTAAACACTAAGCAAACACATTGTATTTTACACTATAAAAAACTTTGCACACGAAATTTGATCTGTGTCGACTCATGTTAAATTTGTGCTTAAAGATGGCTCTATGCTGGCAGATGCCTTTCATTTCTTATTATATTGTGTCATTGGGAAAGTTTGACCTTCAAACCAAACCAAACTAGACCAAAAGAGATCGCGCGACTGCCTGAATTAGTCTTTATTAAATTGTTTTTACAAATGGAGTATCTATTTGTGCCTTGTTACAACATTCATTGAATAGTTCTTCCATTATCAGTCTTAGTTTTGTTTTGTTTAACATGCAAGCGCATTCAATTGTGTTTATGATAGCATTCGATTGTGTTTATGATCAAATATATATTTTTGTTGTAAGTCAATATTAATTTATTTATTTTTATATTTATGTGAGATGTTTTTTTTTTGTGAATCCTTCTCTTTTTATCTATGGAAATGTATATTTATTTGACATGCACTTAAATATTGTATAGTTATTATTTTATTAAAAATACTCATATTATAATGTATTTTTTTAATAAAAATTGCTAGAATGAATATCTTTATTTATTATTTTTTTAAATTACACTTTAAATAGAATTATGGGGTTTGATTCTTTTATTGATATTGTAAAATAGATTCCAAGTTTATAATGTCTATAAAATTGTATATTATGACCATATATATTTATTAAAAGAATAAGTTTCACTTAATGCTAAGTAATGTTAAGTCAAGTCAAGTTTATAAATTAGATTTAAGATTTGTGTTTTAGGCTTAGGATTATGTGAGGGAGGGAGGAAGCAATAGGAGGGAGAGAGATATATCGAGAGTGGGGAATTGGAGAGAGAGTCTCAAAGAGAGAAAGTGTCAGAAACTGAGATAGATGTTAAGACACGGAGAGTCAAGGGGGAGAGAGAATTAGAAAGAGGATGAGACATAAAAAGAGAGAGGGAGAGAGAGATATAGGAATAAATGAAAATAGGGAAGTAGTGAAAGAGACATAGAGAAAGGGAGAGAGAAAGTGGGAAACAAAAAGAGAGGGAGAGGGGGAGAGAGAGAAGGGGGGAGGGTTATTGAGAGAGAGTTGGGAATATTGAGAGAGAGAGAGAGGGATAGGGAGAGATAGACATAGTGGAAGTGGGAGAGGGAAGAGGGAAGAGAGGCAATGAAAGTGAGACAAGGATAGAGAATGTGAGAGAGACATCGGGAGAGAGAGATAGAAAAAGAGAGAATGAGGTAGAGAGATATAGATAGGGGGAGAGAGAGATATAAAAAGAGAGAGAATGAGAGAGGAAGTAAGAAAATGAGAGTGGAAGAATTAGAGAGGGGGAGAGGTGAAGATTTTTACAAAGAGAGTGAGGAGGATATAATGTCAGAGAGTATGTGAAAGAGAGATTTTGAGAGTGAGAAAGAGAAATATTTGGAGGTAATGAGAGAGGGAAATATAAAGAGAAAGGGGGAGAAAGTGAGAGAATGGTGAGAGAGAGAAGGAGACAGGGGCCAAGGGGGGAGGAAGTAGAAATGGAGTGAGCAAGAGACAAAGAGATATTCAGGGTGAGATAGGAAGACAGAGAGGGAGAGGGGGAAGGGAAAGTAAGAAGGAGATAGAGAAGGTGATATATTGAAAAAGAGATATAGAAAAGGATAAAATTTCACAGAGAGAGTGAGAGAGAGACATAGTAAGAGTCAGAGAGAATGATTGAGAAATAATGTGAGAGAGAGACAGGATTGACAACTAATAGAAAGAGATATAAGGAGTTGGAGAGAGAATGAGAGAGGGACAAAGGTATCGAATGAGGGAGGGCCTATTTTGACCCTTCAACGTTCTTTCAAAATATTCATACACATTTTTCATTCATTAAGCATCTGAAGTAATATTATCATTGGCATTTATTGCAAAAAGGATTTTTTGAAATAGCATCTACCATCTTTGCTCATGAATCTCTATTCCCTAACTCTAATGACGAGAACCATGAATTTATGCTAAAACCTGTGGAGTGTTGAATCTTCAAATTTTTTGTTATTTTCCACATAGAATTTTCAGAGATGAGGAAGAGGATAAGGGGGTTGTATGTTGTTTGAATCGATCATTGAAAATTGTAAATGAGATGAAAAACAAATCTACGGTTTCGTTTGATTCATTTGATGCTAACTCTACTTTTTGTAGATTTTATTTTCACGGTAGGATAGGAATTTTTCTGTATAATGTATTATTGTTTACATTATTTAAAAAAATCATTAACAATTTTAATTTAGAAAGGGAAAAAATACGGTTCTATTTAATTTATTTGTTTATAAATAATGTTTTTTTTTTAATTTCACTCTGTAGCAACCATTTTCCTTCTGGGAGATATTTAGATTTCTTTATAAAAAAAACTCCTTTGTGTCAATATCCTTTTATCTATCTTATGTAAATTTGTGTGGTTGAATATATCTTTTGCAAAGGAATGGCCTTACATTGTTAATGATTCTCTAGGTCATATATATGATTACACACCATGAAATGCCTATTGTGTGGACCTTTTCTTAGAAATTTATTTATTTTAAATCATGTTTTTACTTGGTTTATCTTCTATACATTTATCTTATTGAACATGTGTGACTTTATGGAGGAATACTTTTCTAGTTATTTATTTTACCCTCAATGATATTTGTGTAAACATATTTAGATCATTTTTTGTAAGTAACACTTGAATATTTGATGTTGAGTAATATTTATTTTTATATTTTTAAATGAATATATTACAAATATTTCATAATGATATCGATTCCCTTTCAACGAAGAGTTCGTCATTTGCATTTTACATTTGTTTTCGAGGTTGTATTTTTTTAGCAACTTTGTTTTTATCATTTCTGCTAAAACTTTATAAGAAACACAATATAGTTTATCGTGTAGGTGAAAAAAGCTAGTACTACCCTAAATCTAGATCAAATATTTCAAGGTGCAAGCCTCTTTTGTGGGTGCAAAACTTGGGTGCAACTAGAAAGGTGTAATCAATTTATTAGCTTAATAGATTGAAATTTAAGATTCATCTAGGGTTTTTTTTATACCATATGTCTTATAAGGATTGTATGGATGTTTATAAAGAATGAATTGATGTCTCCTAACATTTAATATTAAGTTATATAACTATGATAATGTTAAGGGTGTTAAATATAATTGTGTCTATCACATAAAATCATATAAATAATATGATTAATACTGATATGTAGAAAGAAATATTCCTCATATTTGTTTTGCATGCAACATTAAATGGTGACCAAAATGCATAAACTATTCCCTAATTTGAGATAATGTTGTTTAGTTTTAAATAAACGTATAAATATTTAACATTATATTTTATTATTTTGAAATTATAATTTCAACGATACTCATGAATTTTGGATTGAAGTAAATGATCAAAATTATAATTCAAATAACAACATAAATAACTAAGAAGATATTTTCTTTACTTTCTCTTCACCAAAAACATTGAAAATGTAATTGTTAATTATTTTAGAGAAGAGGGATAAAATAAAGTTTTTTGTTTGGTATTATATTATTTTGCACTAACATAAATATATTTCATCACAAAATTCATCCTTTAAAGAACGGGTAGAAAATTCATTTCTATGTTGATATTTCAACTAAACTATATTTATGACTAGTTTAGAACAACAAAGCGGAAATTAACTTTCATTACCTCAAACAATCCCTACATTTCACTTTCTAGGTGAAGATGCATGTTTACATCTGTATTGATCCCTCTACAGTTTTATCCATTATACATAGATATATTATTGGTATGAGAGACAAATATATGATTGGTAAACTCTCTCACTCTACAACTTCTATTTGTATGAGGCAAATATCTGGTCACAACGCATAATGAGTGGCCATTGAGTTCAAAGATCCATAGTCTCCTAGAAGTTTTACACCACTCAAAAGATTGTTTTTTTTTATTCTTGGTGCAATCAAGCATAGTAGTATAAATGAAAGCATTACTTAATAAGTTACTGGCTCGCCAAATAATTTTTAAGAACTTCTCTATATCTCAACAAGAATCTTCTATATTTTTAATGATGGTATATCTTATTTATATCCATATCTCTATGAATATGAAACCATACACATTAGTGCTACAATTCATGGAATGAAATAATCAAATTTGTAGCTAAATGTTTGAAAAAATATGCTTCAGACAAAGATAAAAATAATACCCTTGAGAGAATAATTAAATCTAACATCTAGTAATTACACATCACCCTTATACGAGGATGTAGAACACAAATCATGCAATCAATATATTTTAATATTTAATTCCATTTATTGATGTTATATTTTACAAAGTTTTTATAAAAAATATTTAAAGGTTTTTGATCTCATTTTCTCTTAATGTTGCATCTATCCATACTTCGCTGATTAATGACATCATAAATGAAACTAGAATTTGGTCGGTTCCCATATATGATATATGTTTTTTAGTTTATATCTTGGTTTCATAAGAGTATAAGGGAAATTTTTTATTTAGTGGCAAATTTTTAGAAGCTCCCAACAAAACATGTATAGTCTCAAACATTATTTAAATAAAAAAATCTTTAAAACATAAATTTAATTTATAAATTTTATGAGAATGTTAATGTGATTGTAGAAATTATTCTTAAATTATCCTTTTTTCATTAAAATTTATTTAAAATTTTGAATCCAATTATATCCATTAACTTTATGAAAGTATATATTTGAAACCAAATTTCATTTGCAAATATAAATTATATATTGAGAACGCATCCTCTTTCATTATATTATACCAATCTAACTCACAACTGCATATAATTGTTCAATCCACATATGTATATATATATTTTTAAATACTATGATTTTTTTTATTTTGTTTACCTATTTGCAAATTTAGAATAAAATATAATATAAAACGTTTCATCGTTTAGTTTCTTATCATTTTCTAATCCAATGAATGTTTGTAACAAGTTTAGCCCCCTATTTATGTCATTCTATTCAATTTTTTAGTCATTAACATTTTCCACATGTATCATTATTTATAAACTAGTGATCTTTCTTGCATGGCTATAGATGTTTTTTTCCATTTTTTGTTAATTGGAGAACTTTTATTATTTCATAAGGTTACATGAGTTTATATAATTTTCTATGATCCTATTTTCCTCACCCATACCCTATTTGCTGGCCAGTAGCTAATTACCAATAATTATAGCCAATTACCAAGAATTTTTTTTTAACTAGAACAAAAAAGACACATTATATTATAGTACCTTCAATATCAAGATGCTCCTAGATACAATTACAAATAATATGACTTTACATGGGCACTATGCTCCAGTCTAGATCATGGTAATGGAGGAGGCCTAATGTCACAATGGATGTGCTTCACCATATATCCTGTGTCCCTTCGAAGTGATCCAATTTATGTTATAAGAGCCATTGTACCCTTTGCATGTTAGCCCAACAGAATATGTGAATGGTTTCTTTACACCTCATTCATGACACTAATAGTTGTATTCTTTTATTCATGTCAGTCTTTGTTCAGTTTCTCCATAGTTTGGGTGATATGTCAAAATTGCCTAATATGGTTGTATTGCAAGGAAATAAGTCCTAAATAATAAGGGTGTGGGCTAGAATGAGCTAGAGGGTCTCACCATGCTCGAATCTCCCACAACGTGTCATCCTTGTTGAGCCGTATCTATAGTTCCATTTCTAGCCCTACCTCATTGATAAAGCATTGCACTCCAAGCTATATAAAAATAATTCTTACAAACCAAACAACTATTTCCATAAAATAAATCAATACACCGAGATAGAATACCCCCATAACCCAAATATGTACATCATGGACATATATAAGTGGTTAGGGCTAACATTCACAACCTAAGTCGATAAACACACCAAACCCTCCATCAAAACAACCGAAACTCAAGGTCCTTATAAAACGAGGACAACCAATTAATGCTAGATGGATCTATGTATTCTAGTCCACCCACTAACAAAATTTGCCCCATCACCAAGACATAAACCCTGGACTAAACCAAAACCTTGTAAACAATCATAATATCAATCAAGAAAATAAAGATCCAATGTCCATGGTTAATTAAGAATAAGGCCAATATTGGTGAACTATGGTAGTTCCTAACCCCCATCAGGATGAATACATAGATGATGATATCAAGACATATATAGTGAGCTTAGCTTAGTGATGTATAAACCATTGACATACCCCTTTGTGAAAAATATTTCCTAGTACATCTCGTTGTTTCTCTAGTGTGTATCATTTGACGAAGAGCACTATTTTTTCTACCACCTAGTATTGTAAAACCAAAAGGAAACTTCTTTTAAAGAGTCAAATCAGTCCTTTGACTAGACAAGGTTGGAATGATCCTATAATCACTTTATACCTTATACAATTTAGTATTTCCCATATTAATTCTCAGTTGATCCCCAGTTCGAGCATGTAAATCCCTAGGTCCCATGCCTGAACCAATGCAACTACTCCCACCCCCATCATCTTGTTGAAAGTAATAAAAAATCACCTCATCAATTAACATAAATTCACATGTTCTTACATGGCTCGAGGGTATCAAGACAAACATCCTTAATTATAATTAAGGTCGAGTTAGTAGCAGGAACCTCCGTCAGCCTCACTTCATGATGTTTTTTCAATGCCAATGGGCATCTATCAATATGAATTACTTGCATGTCTATTTGGATCTTAGTTCATGATTGAAATCTCCACCATCTTAAGGGGATCCCCTATTGGGTAAATGTGGAATGAGGAATGTGACATGCAACCACATGGTGGAGACTTAAAATGCATTGGACATTTTTTAGTTATATCATACTTATTTAATTTTTAGTCTTTCTAGATAATCGATTATTATAAAGATATACTCTAGTAACTAATTATATGTATTTTTTTATTTTAGTATATTTGGATGGCAGTAGGACGCATTACATTTATACATTAAAAAAAACATTGATTGGATGATGGAATGGATTGAATGATGGAAAAAATAAATTTATGGTAAATTAGCACGACATGGTGTGACTACATTGGTCAATGAAGTTGAACGTGAGGTAGACACCAATAATAATGAGAAAAAAAATGATTTATAAAATAGTTAAAACATAAAAAGGGTATCATGTCCACCCATACTATTTATTTATTTTTTAATATTGTATTGATTTATATCGTCTATTTTTTTAATTTCCATAAATTATAGGTACAAATATTTTTATCAATTGAGAATTCATTTTTATATGTATGGCATTACACAATTAAAACACTACAAGGTTATGTGGCGTAATGTCCATAAATTCTACATCAAAAAGTTGGATGAAAAGATGAAAACTTCTAATATTGGGATTTTCGAAGTATTTTAGGTTACTAATTCTTCCTTAAGAAGTGATAGACATCCAAAACTCTCTCAAAATAGATACTATTATTTGCAATATATACTGGAATATGAATTTAAATCCTTCAAAAAAATTTTGTTCTATGTTAAATGGTAAAAGTTACAAATGAATGAATGTGATCTTGACATAATTGTTGTTGAACATGGTAATTGATTTACCATGGCTAATACAATAAATATTAAGATTTTGTGTGATGTTGGATGCTGATATGGAGATTCTGTTACAGCCCTCGCTCACATCACTCTCAATTTCATAATACCCTATTTTTATACTACAAATAAGAAAATAGGTGGAATCGTTAGAAATGCAACACACAATTTTAGACAACAAGGGCACAATTCACATTAGGGCATAGATTAAGATAAAAAAAAATGTCTTAGACATTATAAGTTATTAGAACATTTCTTTTCAGTGCAACACAACAAAGACAATAGGTCCTTCCATGTTGCAGCTAGACCATCTACCATGTGCAATTTCTAGCCTACAATATTGTAGGCTATCAAGGAATCTCGCTAAGATATCCTAGGACCTTCAAAGGCTCCACTAAAAGATAGCATCAAATAAATAATTTCATAGTTGGAATGTTTTATTTCATCAAATAGGTCCTAAAGGATATTTAACTTGTATGACACAATCTCCATTAGCATTAAATGTTGGAGTTATTTTCTAAGGATTTGTCTCACAAATATTAGGTCATGCAATATGTCAATGCTAGTGTTCCAATACTTTTCTTAACTTTATCTCACACAATCCCTAGTGACCATCATCTAGAAAATATTTAACCCTTGCATCACAAAATAAAATGACGACAATATGATTAAAACAAAAATACATGGATTATATAGTGATAAAGTTGCAAGAATGGGGACACTCTCCTCAATTTATATAAAATGGACCAAGTGCACAAAAACCTAATATAAGATATTAGGGTATATCCACATCAATAGTAATTTATTGAATATATACAAGCATAATGTGGTGGTTGGAATCCACCTCCAAAGTGGTGGGGTCTCCAAGCTAAGGCTCCACATTTCAATCAGTCCTCATTACATGGTTTTGTTCTCTCTATAAAAAGGCTCCAAATTTTAGTGCTCCTCAACATATCCTAATTTAAAACAAAATCCATGTATTACACTCTACAAGAAAGAATCCCTCAATAGAGCCACTCAACATCCTAGACTATGTTGTGTCCTTGTGATGGTCCTAGTGGGAAGTCCACTTATCCTAGTGCATGTTAAGATCCTATCATCAACGTCATGCATGTAATGTAGATGATAATTTAATATATGATATCTTTTGAAATCTAGATGATTTTAGTGCCACAAGACACCTCTGCACATATATCAACGACAATCATCCATTTATAGTAAGAAATCTAAATGTTGAGAAAGAAAAATAGTTTATGTTATATCAAAAGGATTAATATTTCCTGGTTCAATCCACATAACACAAATTTTACCAATAGCATAGTGTAAACACCTTGATACAAACAAGAAAGCTAATGCTTCTTCTCAACGAGGAAAATAAGTTTAGAAAAAAATTGTATTCTCCCTCTAAATATCCATTTCACATTCTTTTGAAAACATTTAGCCACCATAATTTCGAAATAAGTCCATAATGGCATGAAAAGAACCATATCCCAAACACTACTCCACATTAATGAATCACAATAGACCACCTCTGAAAAAATTTGAATTCTCACCGATGGAAGAATTCCATTGAATATGGTTAGAATGTATCCTAGGAGGCATACTTAACTTCATCAATTATTACATCCATATTTAAATCTTCTAGGATGAAAGGGTAAATATGTAATGTTTACTCAACTTTCCTTTTGCGGTTCTAGATCTAGCCCATATTTTACATCGATATCATATTTTTGGACAACGTCCTTCTCACTTCCTTGAGTAACTAAAGGAATTTATTGTGATCTTGAGGAACATGCGTCCTAATAAAAATTCACATATTGATTCACTACAAAGATTTGTTTTTCTTGAATCCTACTTATCCTCTTTTCCATACGAACATGAATATATACTAGACACTGAAATACAGAGAAATGTGATCATTTTGTTTCATACAAATGAATTCCTCCTTTAGTTTTTTTTTCTTTAAACATATTTCACAAAAAACTCTTCAAAATATAAATTTTGGTTTTATAGGATTATGCCGAAGACACCTGGGAAAATATAGGTCATTTATCCTATACTTAGTAGCCTCAATGATATAATTGTTCTTTATTTATATAACTCCATTTTTATACTGATTGTAAGCCATTTTCAATTGTCTTCTCATCCGTGGATCACTGCAAAAAGAGTTAAAGTTCAAAGGATTTAATTGCCTCCATTTCTTTTGAAAAGTAAATAATCTTCTACCCTATCTATTTTTCAAACATGGAGATAAAACATTGTGACGTTACACAATGCTTCATCCATATTTTTCATAAACATATATTTGTTCTATTTTATTGAAAATTATCAATGAAATTATAATAATACATGTTAGCTTTCGAATAATGAGAGACATAAATCCATACATATTAAAGTGGATTAATGTGTGAGTCTTCATGGATATTTCTTCTTTTGCCATTGATTTAAAATGTATTTTTGACATGCTTGATAAGTAAACATACATTACATAAATCCTACATTCTTTGAAGGATCTTCGTTTCTCTAAAATTATTTGGGAGATTGAGTTTAATTAGTCTAAAATGTTTGATGATAATATACTATTCAAAATATAAAAATAGAAGAATGTTGTAATATTCCAAGTATTCCATGAACCATTAATATAAGGTGTATAGGAAAAGGATTTTTAACAAAAATCCCTCACTTAACCTATGAAATTATTTAGTAACAACCCTTAGATTTAATGAAAATGTCATATTTGTTTGCAAATGTGGATTTATACAATTTTATCTTGAGGACATAATTGGGATACAATCAATTTTTTGTATCCTAATTATGGATTTATATTATTTGTATTCTATTTTCAGAATTTATTCAATTTTATACATACATACATAACAAATTGGAAAAATTCAACACAGGAGAAAATAATTTTCAATTTTTATTCCCTAGTAATAATACTTAGTGGATCCAAATTATTCAAAAATCAAAGATAAATGCGGAGAGAATATTTCAATAACATATAACAACTACCGATCAATTGCAAAGTAAGCAATGATTCTAACACATGTTCCATTTGTAATATTCCCATCTAGGCTACGTGGCATAACTATTTTCTTAACATCAAGTAAATTATTTAAATCCTGATTTGTTGATACAATGAAGAATTTAGTGTTCAATATGACGAAAGCTACTTAAAATTATATTATGTTTTAATTTAATTATCACATAAAATTCACAATTAACATCCGTTCAACTTTTTTTATTGAATATGTAAATATAAGTGAAAGTTGTATTTTTCAAACTTTATACACATTTTATAAAATTTTGTTTAATACTAAAAATATATCTTTTTTACTATTATTAATATTAATGTATTTTTTATTATAAATACAACTATTAAAACTAAAATAAGCTTTAAATAAAGTTTATAAAACTATTATTTTTATTATTAATAAAATAAAATTTAAAATAGTCTTAATAAAAGAAAGTTTAACATGCTTATGACCACATGTAACAATGGTCTTATGTTCTTCCAAATGGTTTTGGTTGAACTTTGTTATGAGAATATAGTTAATATACACTACAACTCTTTTTGCAAAATTGTAATACAATAGAATTGCAATGGAGTACAGTTGTTAAAGAATAACTCAGATAATGTAGGAATAGTTTCAAATCTAGGTTTTGAGTTTTTGATTGAGGTGAAGCTTCCTATGAGAGTTTAGCCAGCATAGGCTACAACTCTTCTTGGAAAATTGGAACGTAATAGAATTGCAATGCAATCTACTTGTTAAAGAATAACTAAGATAGTGCACGAATTAGTTTCAAATTAAGGTTTAGAGTTTTAAATTAAGGTTTAATTAAAAATAGCCAAATTAGTTCAAAATTTAGGTTTTGAGTTTTAAATTAAGATTTAATTAAAAATAACCAAAGTACATACTTATCTTATAAAGATGGAAGTAAACAACTCTCTGTTGTAAGTGAGTGAAGATTTTGTATAAAAAAGGTTTGGTTTCTTGGAATATTACAATAATAATACATTAATAAATTTTATATTAAGAATACAAATATTAAAAATATAATTAATTAAATTAATAAGTACTAAGAATCCATATGTTTAAATAGAAATTAACATATCAAAACATAATTCTACCATATAATATTAACTAATATATGAAATCACAGTCAATAAATCTATTATTAGTAAAATAAACTTAATAGAATATGTTTAGTAAATATACTCTATAAAATTAGGTTTATCATTAATATATTATTATCTATAAATACAAATATTACACATATATTAATATATAAAAAATGATACATTATTAGAAATACTTCTAATACTAATCACATTTAAGCTATAATATTAACATTAATAAAAGTTAATTAATAAAATTTATGTATTATCATTAATATTCATAAATAATGTTCATAATAGTTACATTTTAGACATTAATAATAGTAATAATTAAATATAATATTGACAATACAAATATTAACATTAATGTTATTAATAATAAGGTTAATATATTCTTAATAATTTCATTTAATAATTATTTATGTAATAATATTCTTAAATGTAATAATTTGATATATTATGTAATAAATTGTTAATGTGGATAACATAATCATTAATGGTTAACTTTAATTAATTATAATTCATCATTTTCAATCTTATTAAACACTAACAATTATAGTAGGTCGTAATTAATCATTTTTTAATGTATTAAGGTACATGAAGTATTAATAGTATGATTATTAACTAATATACAAAACCATAATTTATGAATATCAATACTATTGATTATTTATTAATATTATTACGTTAAAGCATTAATATAAGTAATATACATAACAACAAATCCTGTTTTATATTAGTAAATATAATATATATTAATATTAATGTTAATATATTAATACTAGTATAATATATATTAATATTATTGTTAATATATTGATATTAGTATTATCATTAATGTTATATTACTATTAACATTGATATTAATGTGTGCCTCTTACTCTAAAAAATGTGTTACAATTTAAATAGCCATGCCCATTAAAACATGTGTCTTACGGTGCAATTGAACTTTTAGGCCATAGCTATACCACACCCTAAAAATTATTTAGGTTTAAATTTTAGTGTTAATATAATATGACATAGTTTTGATGTTTATGACATCTAATAAAACCTCGTATATATATTGTGAACTTTTACAGCCATAGTTGTAACCCACCCTAAAATGGTTACTATGTATATATATTATAGATATGTTCTAGAACGATTGTTGGAGCTTTAGAGGCATAACTGCAACATGTAGCCACCACATCTCTTCTTTGAGATAAGCTACCATTGCCCGAGCTAGTTTATATCCATTTTATATGTAAGCATATTTCAATTCTTTGATATTAATGACATGAAGTTTTATTTCTTCTTCAACTCCATGTTTATGTTTATATTTTTATTCTGTTGCATTCCTACATACGTTTGGATCATCATAACATGCACTAGGAGTAAAATCACTCCTCCCTAGGACCACTACAAGCACATGTCATAGACTAAGATGCCAAGTTGTTGTATTGAGGGATTCTTTCTTGGAGAGTATAATACCTGGAGTTTGTTTTGAAGTAAGACATGACGAGGAGAATTAGAGCTTGGATCCTCTTTTAGATAGCACAAAAGCATGTCACGAGGAGTGCTTGAAATGTGGATCCTTAGCTTAAACACCATGAAACTTTGGAGGTGGCTTCCAACAACCACATGACACTTTTACATCTTCACTAAACTACCCACATGTGGATATAATGTAATAACTTATATTAGGTTGTTGTGCAATTGATCTATTTTCTATTAGTTTCCTAACTGACCTATCTTATATGATGGGGAGAGTGTCATCATTCTCACAACATAGTCACTAGATCATCCATATCTTCTTGATGTAATCATATTGTAGCCCTCTTTTTGTAATGCGAGGGTTAAAGCTTGGGTGGATTATTGGGGAATAGGGTTTATAAGACTTTAGTAAATGATTTTAATAAACACTTAAATAAAATCCTCAAAATACTTTTTAAAATGTTATAAAATGGCTAGGGTTTAGGGTTTAGGGTTTGGGATTTAAGGTTTAGGGTTTAGGGTTTATGGTTTGGGGTTTGCGTTTAGGTTTAGCATTTAGTGTTTAGGGTCTACAACATTTTAGTAAATTCTTTTAATAAACACTTAAATAAAAGTTAGAAAACAATTTTTAAAATGTTATAAAATGGTTAGTGTCTAAGGTTTATGGTTTAGGGTTTAGGGTTTCCGTTTAGGGGTTTAGGGTTTATGTCTTTGTGTTTAGGGTTTAGGGTTTTTTGTTTATGGTTTAGCATTTATAACACTTTAGTAAATTATTTTAATAAACATTTAAATAAAAGTTACAAAATTCTTCCTAAACTATTATAAAAATCTTAAGGTTTATGGTTTAGGGTTTAGGGCTTGGGGTTTAGGGTTTAGGGTTTATATTTTGTGGTTTAGGTTTTAGGGTGTATGGCTTAACAATTATAACAATTTACTATATTATTTTAATAAACAATTTTCAAAATGTTATTAAATGATTAGGTTTTAAGGTTTACGGTTTGGGGTTTAGGGTTTGGGGTTTAGGGTTATAAAAGTTTGTTAAATGCTATTTTGAAATGTTGTAAAATGTATTTTAAAATGTTATCAAATTATTAGTGTTTATGGATAGGGTTTATGGTTTAGGGATTGGGATTTATAACACTTCCATAAATTCTTTTAAAAAAAAAATAGTTATAAAATGTTTGTTAAAATGTTATAAAATGCTTAGGCTTTAGGGTTTAGGATTTAGAATTATATAAATGTTCATGGTTTAGGGTATAGGTTTTATAACACTTTAGTAAATGATTTTAATAAAAACTTAAAAAAAAGTAAGAAAACGCTTGTTAAAATGTTATAAAATACCTATGGTTTAGAGTTTAGGCTTTAGGGGTAAGGCTTTTGGGTTTAAAAAGTTATAAAATGCTTACGGTTTAGGATTTAGGGTTTATAGCATTTTAGTAAAAGCGTTTAATAAACACTTCAAAAAATGTTGCAAAAATCTTGTTAGAATGTCATTGAATGCTTACGGTTTAGGTTTAGGGTTTAATATGTTATTAAATGCTTAAGTTTTAGGGTTTAGGGTTCACAAGACTTTGGTAAATTCTTTTTATAAACACTTAAAAAAAGTTACAAAACAATTTTTAAAATGTTATAAAATGCTTAATGTTAGGGTTTAGGGTTTAGGGTTTATAAGAATTTAGTAAATTATTTAAATAAACACTTAAAAAAGAAGTTACAAACGCTTGTTGAAATGTTATAAAATACTCAGGGTTTAGGGTTTAGGGTTTAAAATGTTATAAATTGATTATGGTTTAGGGTTTAGCCTTTAGGTTGGGGGTGTGGGTGTTAGGGTTTTGGGCTTATGGTTTATAAAGCTTTAATAAATTATTTTAATAAACACTTGTAAAAAAGTTAGAAAATTGTTTTAAGGGTTTAGGTTTTTTTGGGGTTTTTAGTGTTTAGGGTTTTTTAGGGTTTAGGGGTTGGGGTTTAAGGTTACAGTTTTAGGGTTTATAGTCATTTAGTAAATGGTTTTAGCAACCACTTAAATAAAAGTTACAAAACACTTTTTAAAATGTTATAAAATCCTTAGGTTTTTGGGTTTTAAGTTTTGGGCTTAGGGTCTAGAGTTTAGGTTTTGGAGTTTAGGGTTTAGAGTTTATAAGACCTTAGAAAATGCATTCAAGCCATAGGCTTTAGGGTTTACGGTTTATAATACCTTAGTAAATGATTTTAGGGTTTATCATTTAGGCTTTAAGCATTATGATATAGGGTTTGGGGTTTGGGGTTTAGGGTTTAGGTTTTTTACACTTTATTAAATTATTTTAATAAAAACTTAAATAAAAGTTACAGAATGATTTCTCAAATGTTATTAAATTCTTAGTGTTTAGGGTTTACCATTAGGGGTTTACGGTTTGGGATTTAGTGTTTTGGTTTTAGGGTTTGTGGTTTATGGTTTATGGTTTAGGATTTATAACAGTAAAGTTACAAAATGCTTTTTAAAATATTAAAAACAATTAGCATTTAGTGTTTAGGGTTTAGGATTTCTAACACTTGAGTAAATTCTTTTAATAAACACTTAAATAAAATTTTAAAATTATTTTTAAAATGTTATAAAATGATTAGGGTTTAGGTTTTAGGGTTTCAGGTTTAGGGTTTAGGGTTTCAGGTTTATGGTTTAAGGTTTATAACACTTAAGTAAATTCTTTTAATAAACACTTAAATAATAGTTGCAAAAAACTTTTTCAAATGTTTTAAAATGCTTAGAGTTTAGGTTTTAGGGTTTATAACACTTTAGTACATGCTTTTAATAAACACCTAAATAAAATTTTGAAAATTCTTTTTAAAATGTTATAAAATACATAGGGTTTAGGTTTTAGGGTTTTAGGTGTAGTGTTTGGGGCTTAGAGTTTAGGTTTTATAAAACTTTAGTAAAGTTTTTTAATAAACACTTAAACAAAATCTACAAAACGATTTTTAAAATGCTATAAAATGATAAAGGTTTAGGACATATGGTTTACGGTTTGGGGTTTATGGTTCAGGGCTTAAGTTTGAGGGTTTATAACAATTTAGTAAATTATTTTGATAAAAAGTTAAATAAACGTTACAAAATACTTTTCAAAATGTTATCAAATACTTATGGTTTAGCGTTTTGGGTCTTGGGTTTAGGTTTTAGGGTTTAGGGTTTTGGGTCTTGGGTTTAGGTTTTAGGGTTTATGGTTTAGCGTTTACAACACTTTAGAAAATGCTTGTAATAAAGGCCTAAATGAAGGTTACGAAACACTTTTTAAAATGTTTTAAAATTATTACTATTTAGGGTTTGGGGTTTGGGGTTTAGGTTTTAGGTTTTAGGGTTCATGTTTTAGGATTTAGGTTTATAAGGATTTAGTAAATTCTTTTAATAAACACTTAAGTAAAAGTTTAAAAACACTTTTTAAAATGTTATAAAATGAATAGGGTTTAGGGTTTGGGGTTTATGGTTTAAGGTTTAGTGTTTATAAAGGTTCAATAAATGATTTTAATAAACACTTAAATAAAAGTTAGAAAACACTTTTTAAATGTTATAAAATGCTTAGGGTTTAGGTTTTAAGGTTTAGGGTTTAGGGTTTCAGGTTTGGGGTTTAGAGTTTAGGGTTTAGCGTTTAAGGTTTATAATGCTTGAGTAAACTATTTTAATAAACACTATAATAAAAGTTACAGAATGATTCTTAAAATGTTATAAAATGATTAGGGTTTAGGGTTTAGTATTTAGGGTTTGGGGTTTACGGTTTAGGGTGGTTTAGCATTTATGGTTTATGGTTTATAAGACTTTAGTAAATCATTTTAGTCAAGACTTAAATAAAAGTTACAAAATTCTTTTTAAAATGATATAAAATGCTTAGGGTTTAGTGTTGACGGTTTGGCCTTTGGGATTTAGGGTTTAGTGTTTGTAAGACCTTAGTAAATGCTTTTAATAAAGACTTAAATAAAAGTTTGAAAATTCTTTTTAAACTATTATAAAATGCTTAGGGTTTAGGGTTTTCGGTTTGATCTTGGGTTTTAGGTTTAGGGTTTAGGGTTTACTTTTTATGGTTTATAACACTTTAGTAAATGCGTTTAAAAAACACTTAAAAAAAGTTACAAAATGGTTTTTTAAATGTTATAAAATGCTTAGGATTTAGGGTTTAGGGTTTCGGGTTTCTGGTTTAGAATTTAGGGTTTAGGGTTTATATAACTTTAGTAAATGCTTTTAATAAACACTTAAATAAAAGTTAAAAACTAATTTTTAAAATGTTATAAAATGCTTAGAGTTTATGGTTTAGAGTTAAGGTTTTGAGGTTTATTGTTTAGGTTTTAGGGTCTAGGGTTTAGGGTTTTGAATTTAGGGTTTATAACACTTTCGTAAAAGCTTTCAATAAACACTTAAATAAAAATTTACAAGACGCTTTTTAAAATATTATAAAATGCTTAGCATTTACGGTTTAGGGTTTAGGGTTTTGGGTTTTGGGTTTAGGGTTTATGGATTTGGGTTTACGGTGTAGGGGTGTAGGGTTTAGCATTTGGGGTTTATGGTTTAGGGTTTAAGGTAGAGTGTTTAAGGTTCATTAAATGCTTAGGGTTTAGGGTTTAGGATTTTGCGGTTTAGGGTTTAGGATTTATGGTTTATAAAACTTTAGTAAATTATTTTAATAAACACTTAAATAAAAGTTCACACCCATTTTTAAAATGATATAAAATGTTGAGGTTTAAGGTTTGGGTTTTATGGTTTAGCATTTAGGGTTTTAAGTCTAGGGTTTAGGGCTTATAACACTTTAGTAAAGGATTTTCATAAAAATTTAAATAAAAGTTACAAAACAATTTTTAAAATGTCATAAAATACATAGGGTTAAGGGTTTAGAGTTTAGGGTTTAGGGTTTATAGAACTTTAGTAAACACTTAAATAAACATTAGAAAATGTTTTTAAAATTGTTATAAAACTCTTAGATTTTAGGGTTTAGGGTTTATAATTTAGGGTTTATGATTTAGGGTTTGGGTTTAGGGTTTAGGGTTTAAGGTTAAGAATTTGTGGTTTAGGCTTTAGGGGTTAGCGTTTACGGTTTAGGGTTTATAAAACTTTATAAAATTCTTAGGGTTTAAGCTTTAAGATTTTCGGTTTAGGGTTCATGGTTTCAGGTTTATAACACCTCAGTAATTGTTTTATTAAACACTTAAATGAAAGTTACAAAACACTTTTTAAAATGTTATAATATTCTTAGGTTTTAGTGTTTAGGATTTGGGGTTTAGAGTTTATGGTTTAGGGTTAAGGGTTTAAGGTGTAGGGATGAAGCACCCCAACTTAAGGGTGTATCCACTGCTAAATATTACACAATTCATTCATCCCATTGAGCCTTGAGGATTTACGAAGAAAAATAAATATAAGGAAACATGTTTATGTAGAAGGGTGGAAAAACAAAGAACGAGGTATCTCATGCAATACAATTTCCTCCCTCCTACACTCACAACTGAAGTGTCGCCTTCCCTTATTTAGATACTCATAAAATTCTTAGCATTTTTGGTTTAGGGATTAGGGTTTGGGGTTTAGGATTTAGGATTGATGGTTTATAACATTTTAGTAAATTATTTTAAAAAGCACTTAAATAACATTTACAAATAGTTTTAAGAATTTTGTAAAATTCTTAGACTTTCGCGTTTACGGTTTAGGGTTTATAACACGTTAGTAAATGTTTTTAATATACACTTAAATAAAAGTTAAAAAACATTTTTTAAAATTTTATAAATTAATTAGGGTTTAGGTTTTAGGGATTAGGGTTTAAAGTTTATAACACTTAAGTAAATTCTTTTAATAAACACGTAAAAAAAGTTACAAAACACTTTTTAAAATGTTATGAAATTCTTATGGTTTAGGTTTTAAGGTATAAAGTATAGGGTTTAGGTTTTGAGGTTTGGGGTTTAGGGTTTATAACACTTTACTAAATTGTTTTAATAAACACCTAAATAAAAGTTACAAAACACTTTTTGAATTGTTATAAAAGGCTTATGGTTTAGCATTTAGGGTTTAGATTTTTCAATTTAGGGTTTATAGTTTAGGGTTTAGTTTTTACGGTTTAGGGTTTATAACACCTCAGTAAGTTATTTCAATAAAAACTTAAGTAAAAGTTACAAAACTCTTTTTAGAATGGTTTAAAATGCTTGGATTTTAGGGTTTATAATACTTTATTAAATTCTTTTAATAAACACTTAAATGAAAGTTACAAAACACTTTTTAAAATGTTATAAATTGCTTAGGGTTTAGGGTTAAGATTCTAGAGTTTATAAGACTTCAGTAAATCCTCTTAACAAGCACTTAAATAAAAGATAGAAATTTTTTTAAGATGTTATAAAATTCTTAGAGTTTAGGGTTTAGGGTTTATAACACTTTAGTAAACTATTTTAATAAACACTTAAATAGAAGTTACAATATGTTTTTTAAAATGTTATAAAATTATTAGGGTTTACCGTTTAAGGTTTAGAGTTTCAGGTTTAGATTTTAGGGTTTAGGGTTTAGGGATAAGTGAAGATATGAGATTAGGATACAAAGGTGAAAACAAATGAAAATACATGGTGGTGGATGACTATTTAGAAGGCCATATGCCCTTTAAAAACTAGAATCTTCTTCTACCTACCCATCTCCAATAAAATGCTCACATGAGACAACTGTAAAAGAAATACTGGAGAATGCCCCAATAGATGCATTTTGTGCCAAATTAATGAAAAATCTATGGACCATATGTTAGTTCGCTGCCCCTTTTAGAAAAAGGTATGGAGTGGAGTTATCTAGTACATATAAAACCTCTCAAAAACTAATGCATTTCTATATACAATGCCTTTGACATTTCTTGAAGAGATATATTCTTCATTTCCTGTTTTGATCTCTCCAAATAGGATTCTAAGAGAACATATAATGTTTATATATCTGAAAATGGGAATTCTAATAATTTGTTTTCATATAATTCTTTCAAAGAAAATGTGAACCTAAATGATTTACTTTACTAATAATGAATCTAAATGCTTTTGTATAGGTATGTGTGATGAGTATTGCTAGCATTAATATCCTTACTTCTCATGCATAATATTTGGAAGACAAAATAGAGGGAGAGATCGTCAAATAGAATAGAATTATAAGAGATAATTATGAGAATATGTAAGAAAAAGGGTGCCTGCTCTGAGAGACATAGAGGGTCCTTGAGGGAATTACAAGACAAACAGATAGAATTATAAGGATAGAATATATATATATTAGGCGAGTTGGGCTTGGGGCCATTACAAGGCAAAAAGATAGAAAATAGTTTTATATAAATAGGTACTTATCAATATGCACATATAGAATGCACCAATCCACAGAAGTAAAATGATATACTCCTCTCCCTCCCTTCCTTCGAAGCTCTCCATCTGCTGGAGAATCATAAAAACCGGAGTTATAATCCCAATAGTAACTCAAAGGATTTCACTTACAGATGAAAGTTGGCAAGAAATTGCAGAGGTCATGGAGACACTTGTTTCTATAAAAAAATTTGCAACATGGCATAGGTCAAAAGGATATTTTACTACCCTTTAAGTTCCATGTATTCCACACCCATTTCATATGTTAGAAATGGTATGGTATGCTTAGATCCAAGAGATAATTAAACATTTTAAGGCAATAGTTTGGTAGCTGATTAATTTAGAGAAAATCAAGAAACAGAAGGATAATGGTTAGATAAAAAACTATATTAATATTGGTGGCCCATTTAATTTACCCATCTCTACTAGAAACATTATCCAATCCCTCAACTAGGCTATGACATACTGCATTTCGTTTTGAATTCATGAATTATAGTTTCAATCATATTTCATTTGGAATTTAAGAATAGAATTACAATCTGAACCCCAATTCAAGAAACACTTCTACCTTTCACCGATGCCACAGCTTAGTGGAGGGTTCTTCTCACTAATACAATGCACCAAATAAATAATTTCAAGGCCACCATTGTTTTCGTGGCTGATACATCCATCAACAATGTCATCAGTACAAAGCATCAAATCCCTCCTTCACTTGCGTCAGAAATCATATATGCAATAACACAAGTTCATTGTCTTTACGCATTAGATTTTCACAGCAATAGCCAGAGTTTCAATTGCAACACCAATTGAGGAATTTATTTTCCTCATTTTCATCACCACAACCTCGGTACAAGAACTAAAAATCTACACATTCATCCGCAACACAACCTCAGTATGACTACTGAAAATTTTCGCATAACGAGCATGTGCAGAGGCTGACTGCCATAAGTAAAAGCCAATAACTCCCTCTCTCCCAAATCCCTCCTTTCATAACATGAATATGCACATTTAGAGCCATCAACTCCCTCCCTCTCCCTGCTTTTATGCTGACACACCACTGACACATTCAACAGGAATTCAGGAACGTGAATTCCCCTAACTTTTGTACTCACACATTGAAAAGGAATTTAAGAACGAGAATTGGAATCACCAGTCCCAGATTTTACACCGACACACCATTGACACATTGAACTAACAAAAATTTTAAAAGGTTCGAAACTTAAACAGCTGGATCATGAATTTGAGCGTGACATCACATAATCTTAAAAGATCGCACACACACACACACACACACACACACACACACACACACATATATATAAATTGTAAAATTATATCATGAGTTAATATATATAGATTTAACTAGAAGTATAATTTTTTCAATGGAAATTTTTTTTATGAGCATATGTTATTTAAATATTTTGTATAGTTATGTAAAAAAATTATTTTCAAATTCAACAAAAATAGTTAATTCTTATTTTTATGACAAATGGACAAAATTACACATCATATGGAGTTGTAGAATAACCCTCTAGACTCACTAATATGAGAGTTGTATAAATAATGAGATAGAAATCTTTTTACTATTGAAATGTTTTTATTAATCTAAAACAAATTTTTATATATAAAATGACAAATGTATAAATTATGAAATAAAGGATGGAAATCCTTTTTCTATTGAGAATGTTTTATATGAAGGTAAAACAATTTTTTTTTATGAATGGGAAATAACTATAAGGCATTCTAATGTTATGATGTGTTTTTAATATAATACATATTTAATTTTTAAAATTTAATTAATATTTAAATATATAATTTTTTGAAATTAATTATATTTAATTTCTAAATAATATCAATAAAATGTTGTTAATCAAGCTAATGTTATAGTGTTTAGGAAAAATGATTGGAACCTTTTCTATTTAAATTTAGTTGAACTCAGTGTTGAAAATAAATGATTTTTGTTTTAGGGGTAGTTTAATCAGTGATGGATAGAGTATTTCAATTGCTAAAGTAAATAATGACTATGTAGTAACTAAGAAATCTTAGATTCAAAAATCCTGGAAAAATGGTAAAACTTAGATTGGTTGTGAAATTGAGTAAACTACAAGTATATATCCATATTAAATATGGATTTAACATGAGCACAGTGAGATCTAATTTCTTGAGGTGTAATTTTTTTTATGAGCTAACATTATTTAAATGCTTTGTATAGTTATTTAAATTATTTTTATTTTATTTTTAGATTCTTTCAAAAAATCTATTGGGGTCTACACGAGCAAAATTTCAATTTTGATGAGGGAAGGGCAAGCTTACACATCATAGTGAACTGTAGAATGAGCCTTTGGGCTCAATGAGATGGGAAGTTAAACAAAACCCAATAAATAAAAATTGTGAAGTGAAAAAGTGGCAATGACTCTGCGGAATAAATAATTAAACTCTATTCACCAATTGTTTTCCATTGGCTGTAGCATCCAATATTAAAGCCAAAGTCGGGAATGAAAAAGATGTTATGGAATTTAACAAAGTGCATGCATCCTCCAATAAAACATATGCATGAGAAAAAAAATATATGTGTCAATCGATATATATGGTTTCTTACAACAAATATATTAAACTACCATTTAAAAGAGAAATCTCGAATAGGGAAATTTTTTTCAAGCGATGTAAGTCTCATTTTTTCAACAACTGTTTCACAGAGAAATACCCTCCTAGTGCAACAATATCCAGTATTTGTTGGCAATTGTCTAATCCTTTTTTGGAACACCTATGGTATTTATAGGTTTCTTTATTGTAATAGTGATGGATAATGGTGTGATAGCATTGTATGGATGGAGTGGGTTATTTTTAAACCAATTTTAGAATGATCATTATCTCATCATTATGTCGTGATTGAGGGAGTGGCTTATGTTTTGAAAGGAGCCATCGATAGAGTGGGTCCTTTTTAAAGGAATCTGAAGCGGAGTTGGAAACTACTGAAGTGTTTTCATAATAATTTATCTTTCTCTCAATTATTTAATTCTCTAGCAATATACAATTTTATTGACAAAATAGTCTTTTATTATTTAAATTGATTTTAAAATAAATTAAAATTTCAAATACAAAATTTTAAAATACTAATAATTTTGATACCCGAAAATCCAAATTAAGAAAATTCGACTCATTGGAATTTTGGTCCTGAAAATACTGAGGTTTCACTCATTTAAACAAATTAAAAAAGCTCTTGTTATTATCAACCTATCCTATTCTTTGAAAATTTAAATCATCTCCCACACCCCAATCCACCCGCACCCATGCCCCACTCCCCATCATCCTCCACCTCCTCCCGTTCCTCCACATAATCCCTCTACCCCTCATCCCCCATTCTTGCCCCCCCTCCTTCGCCTACTCCCTAACCCCCTGCTCGCCTCCCTCGTTCTCCATCTCACCCCCTTGACCTCCTCCCCCACCTCCTTCCCCTTGTTCTCACCTCCCTCTTCCTCTCTCCCCCCCCACACCTCCTTCCCCCATGCCATGCCTATGCCTCCCCCTCTGGCTCCCACTCCTCGCCCTCTTGCCCCTCACATTTTTTTTCCTCCCCCTTCTCCCTCTCCTCCCCCTCCGTGTCTTCTCCACAATCCCTCGTCGCCTCCCCCTCCTCCTCCTTCCCTGCCTCCTCCACCTCCTCCTCCTCCTCCTCTATTTCTTGCTCTACCTACCCATCCATCCCCACCCCATCCTGTGCCTCTTCCCCCTTTGTCTCTTCTACATATTCCCCCTCCTCCCCCTCCTCCTGCTCACCTACATCCTTTGCCTCCTCCCCCTAAGCCTTCTACTATCCCCCCCACCCTCCCTTCCTCCACCACCTCTACCTCTACCTCTCCTCCTGCCTCCACCTCTACCTCTCCCCCCATGTCCTCTCCTTCCCTCCCATACTACCTACTTCTCCTTTGCCTCCTCTCCCTCCCCTTCACCCTATTCCCGCTCCAACTCCTCCCCTTCAACCTCTTCCTCCTCCCCATCATTCACCTTTGCCTTTTCCAACTCCTCTCCCCTACCTCCCCCTCAGCCTCCTCCTACACCCCCTATACCTCTTATGCCTATTCCCCCTCCTCACCCTCACCCTTCTCCTTGTCTTGCTCCACGTGACCCCCTTCCTCATCCTCCTCACTCACCCCCCCACCTCCTCCTCCCCTGCCTCCCCATCCCCCTCCTACAACCCCCCTACCTCTTCTGCTTCCTCTTCCCCTACTCCTCCTCTACATCCGCCTCCCCCACACTCCTCATTCTCCTCCTCCTCCTCCTCACTCCCCTACCTCCTCCTCGTCACCCCCACGTCCACCACTCCCTCCTCTTTCCTCGTATTGTCCTCACCTCCCTCCATAATCGACTCCCCCTCCACCACCTCTGCCTCTCCTCCACTCCTCCACCACCTCCTCTACTGTTACCCCACTTCCACCGTCACCTCTCCTCCTCCCCTTGTCCCCCATTTCCTCCTTCAGCTCCTCCCCTCCTTCCCCACCTCCACCTTCACCTCTCCTCCTGCCCCCTTCCTCTAGGTACCTACCATAAAATATTCTAAGAGGATTGCAAGTTAAGACTTACAATGTTCGAAACTGATTCATAAATCAACATATAATACCGACTGACAAGAAATTGTGATGGGTATTTAACTGCAAGGCCCATAATACCTACATAATTTAGACTTAGTTTGTTGAGAAGTGTTGAAGAATACAAAAGAAAAGGGTAAAATAACAAAGAAGCATAGAATTGCAACAGTTTCTAGCATCATCAATTGGACGAGACATCTTGTAGTAACTTGGATATGTCAAAAATGTATTCATTCATATAAAAAGACATAAAATTATGGTAGATCAAAAAATACTGGAACATCAACTATTCACTTCAACCAAAGTTAGCATAGAAAATGGAAGTTCGATAAAGACATAAAATTAATGACAGGTGGGTGAATGCATCGAGAAAAAAAAAATCACTAGACATCAAATTGACTTCTAATTCACCCTATGTGACTACCACAACAATTTTCAAATAAAGGGATTATCAATATAAAATGTCATCCAAGCATGTTGATACTGATGAAGTCCCATACAAGAGTACTATGTCAGAAGATATATTAAAGGAAATTCTAGATAAAATTAATTTACAAAAATATGTTACCACAACCACACCTACAACTGACAAAAAAGTTCATCTAGTATAATCAAATACACCCAACACTTGAGCTCCATAAATAGAGAAAGGATAAAACAAACATCTAGTAAGAAACTTGACCTAAGGCATGTTTGAGATAAACAAATATTTGAAGCCCTAGAAAATTCTATAACAGAAACCAAGAAAACATTTAAAAGAAGGATGTTGGATAGAATCAAGATTTAGTAGAGACAACAACAAAAAAGGGATATTTATTTAGAATGTTAGAACTAGGAAATAGAAAAACTTAATATCAACAATCCAAGTAGAATTGATTATCCACTTATTGCAATCAAATAGTTTGTACAACAATTTGTCAACCACAGTGAGCAACTAATTTCTCATGTAAATATATTTCAAGATAAAGTGATAGTTCAAGGGAATGAAAAATTATCCACTATAATTAAAAAGGCTCATCAAGAATTTTCCCAAGAAAATGAAGAGTTAGAACAAACATTATATCACACAACCCAATATTTTTTAATATTTTCCAATATATTGATTACCCACACGAGATCAGATATGAACTCAATAATTTACAATTTGAGAATTCTGCCCCCAGCAAGTAACTCAACCTCAAGCAAAGTCTACCTATGAGAATTAGGTTTTACAGGAGAAAAATATTAATCCCAACTACAACACGAGCAAAGATAGTGGTTTAGGGAAGGGAAGAGAGTAAAACTAGAATCTTCCGATGTTATTAATTATTTTCATGGAATTTTTAATAAATTGAAACTATATTGATTATTTTCATGAAATTGTTAATAAAGTGTAACTATTAGAACATCAAATACTAGTTGATCAACAATTGTCAAGGCACATATCACTAGCCGACAAGGTACAATATCTGAATTATTTAAAACACCTTGATGCCCATTAAAGTATAGTTGTATGGAATTGGTCTACATTTGATCAACATCTTCAAGTTAATGCACCAACTACTTATCAAACAACATTCCCTATGACTTCAACACCAACAGCTCCAATAGCACAATCATCTTGATCATCTTCGTGACAACATAAATTCAATTTTTTCTAGCCAAGCTTTTAGGATGTGGTCTCTCTTCTGATCAACAACATCACACTCAGGAAATTGAAGTTGAATGTTCCAATTGGTCATCCAGGTAAGGGAAAAGAAGAGGAATTCAGATTTTAAATCTTACAGATGTAATTCAAGATATTTTCGTTGACCACGAAACTATATCCGTTGATTAGCCAACCACCCTTCTGGATGAATTTGTATTTCATTATAAGGATTTACATTTTTTTATTTTTGGTGTATCAAATTTTGTACAAATTTTGTAAGCCTCCAAATTTCCCTTCTTTGTCACAAAGAAGCAATTAAGGGCAAGCGATATGTTGGAGTGGCTAGTCAACTTAGTTGACCATCCCAAACAATTCTAGAATTGATATTATAAATTGAATCAGCTCTCTAGTCGAGTCAAGAGTCTAAATTAGATAGGCTAAATTAGTTTTGACACTTAAATTGTTGTGAGTATATATATGTGTGTGTGTGTGTATGTGTGTGTGTGGAAATGTATGCATTAATATAAAGTAACACTTTGTTGGTTCTTTGCTACATTGTTTCTTTTCTTCTATTCCTATGTTCCTTATCTTCACGTGACTTCTTTTTTTCCTTTCTACTAGTAACTAATCGTCATTCTCTACTCCACTACAATTATATATCATTTTTTAAGAATATTTTAGAAAAATATAAAATGTTGTAAAATATTGGTGCATCTTTAAATGAATTGTAAAATCTTGTAAAATATTAGTGAATAATTCACTTAATTATAAAATCTTGTAAATTATTGGTGAATCCTTCATTTAATCATTACATCAAGTTACGTTTCATTCTTATGCATTGATTCTCTAATAGAAAAATAATTATCGGATTACTTCTCTTCAAATAAACCAAGATCGTTACGATTTTGTGGTTTAGAACCGTGTATAAGTTTTTTCAACTCCTTGGCATGTAACTATTATAGTAACTATTGTGTTTTCTTCTTCAATTAAAACTCTAATAATTGTTGATCAATACACAATTTTTGAAATTACACTAAAATATGTGGAATACCCAAAGAATAAAAAAAGCCATATATGATTCCTAATAACCTATGTTTCTCAAGTAAAGATAAAAAAAGAGCATAAGGCTTCTTATTCAAGAAAAAATGTCAAAGTTATCCCAACACTTTTTAAATCAATGATAATTAGATGAAACCATACATTCCCAAAGAAATGGTTTATTGAACGATAGAACTAGAACTATAAGTGTTTTAGTGACTAAAAAAAGGTTTAAACAAAATAAAACAAAATATTGATCTTGATAAATGCTTACTAAATGAATTACTTATCATTGAATAGTAGGATATTATGTATGTGAAGAGATATGTTCTGGATTCATGAGACTATAGCTTCCATTTCCAACAGTGGAGAATAGAGTGACAATTTTAATATTTTAATTTAAGACATGAATACTAAATTAACCTGCATATCTCCACCTCCACCTCCACTTCATCCTCCACATTTGCCTCCTCAACCCCCTCCTTCTCCTCTTGCGCCTTCTCCACCTCCACCTCCTACACCATCTCCTCCTCCTCTCCCTCCACCTAAACCTCCACCTCCCCCTCCACCTAAACTGCCACCTCTGCCTTCACCTCCTCCTCCACCTCATACTCCACCTCCACCTTCAACTCCATTTCCACGCATCCTCCACCTCCTCCTCCACATCCACCACCTCCTCCTCCTCCTGCATCTCCTCCTCCTCCCCCACACCCTTATCATCCTCCTCCACCACCTTTACCTCCACCACCTCTTATTGGACCACAACCACCACTTCTACCACCTCCACCTCCACCCCATCATCCACCTCCTCCTCCACCCCCACCTCCACCACCTCCTCCTCCTCCTCTTGCTCTCCTTGCTTCTCCACTCCTCCTCCAACTCAACCTCCAACTCCTCCTCCTCCTGCTACTTCTCCTCTTCCTCTGCCTCCATCTTGTCCACCACCTCAACCTATGCCTCCCTCCTCCTCCTCC
Source organism: Pinus taeda (assembly GCA_000404065.3). NCBI lineage: Eukaryota > Viridiplantae > Streptophyta > Pinopsida > Pinales > Pinaceae > Pinus > Pinus taeda. Next base: position 44,127 of record APFE031749437.1, read on the forward strand.
TCCTCCATCGCGACCTCCTCCTCCACCACTACATCTACCTCCTCCTCCACCTGCACCTCCACCTCCACCTCATCCTACTCCCCCTCCTCCATCTCAACCACCACCACGACCTCCTCGTCCTCCTCCTTGACCACCTCCTCCTCCAACTCCACCTCCTCCTCCACCACCACTTCCACCTCGACCTCCTCCACCACCTCTGCCTCCTCCTCCTTCTCCTCCTCCTACTCCATCCCCACCTCCTCCTCCTCCACCTTGAATTCTTCCTCCACCCATTCCTTTGTGTCCGCCTCCTCCAACTCCTCCACTTCGGCCTTCTCCCTCTCCTCCTCCTCCTCCACCTCCACCTCTACCTCCTCCACCACCACCTCCACTGCCTCCTCCTTCTCCTCCTCTATCTCCACCTCATCAACATCTGCCTCCTCCTCATGCTCCTCCTCCACCCCCTCCTCTTCCACAACCTCTGCCTCTACCCCCGCCTCCTCCTCCTGCTCCTCCTCCACCTCCACTTGCTCTTCCACCACCTACTCCATCAACAACACCACCTCCACATCTCCATTTTCTTCTTTCTCCTCTTCCTCCTCATCCACCACCTCCTCCACCTACTCCACCTCCACCACCACCTCCACGTCCTCTTCCACATCCTCCTTATACACCTTTGCCTTCGTTGCCTCCTCCTTCTCCTCCTCCACCACCACCACCACCACTACCACCACCTCCTCCTCCTACTGCACCTCAAAAAAAGTAAAAAAAAAAATTAAAATTGCATATCATTTCATTCTCTTTATTTATAATACTTATTGATTCATTCCTTACCATGATAATTCAAATATCAATAAATACATGATAATATAACAAATAATATATATAAAATTGCAATATAAATAAGTAATTATGAGAACAATAATTTAAATAATAAAATTTAATTTAGTTTTATAGTTTAAGTCAGATATTATTTTAAGAATTTCACTAACAAAGTTATGGTAAAGTAATAAAAATTATGTGTGGCTACTTATGATTTTCAATATCAAAGTTGTAAAAATGGTGAACATCTTAACTAAACACTCGATAATGGAAGTGTAGTGTAGTTTAACACAACAACATTCTATTTTTTATCTCGAAAAAAAAAATTATAATTTTCATTGTTTTTCACATATTCATATTTCTACAAATTTATTTTTAAAAGTATTAAAAATACATTTTTATATTTAAAAATACAATTTAGAATATTGAATTTATTTGTGTATTAAAAATTTCAAAAATATATAATGTAACCCAAATTCCAATTCCAATAAAAGAAAAGCTAAATCTATTTGCATATTAAAATACAGTTTAAAAATTTATGCGTCAAAGTGTATGCCACACCGAAACATTTACAATCAGTCATTTGACAAATCTGGAAAGAGGTGAATGTTTACGTCAATATCTATGAAGCAAAAGTCGTAATCTAGTTTTTTGGGGCTACAGGTATCTATGATCGATGTCCTGGTAACCATAAGAGAAAAATTCAGTCCGTAGGATTCGGCAAATATAGTAATTGAAGATGAATCTTGATGACAAAGTGTTAAGACTTTTCAATTTGTGAAAAAAATATAGTGGAAGGCGAAAAGTATCACTAAGTGATTTTCATAGTTGTAGAAAAATAATTATAATATAGTGTTCAATATTTCACATGTGCACACAAAATTATAAACACGAGTGGAAGGAAAATTATAAACACGAGTGGAAGGAAAATTATGCATAAACTCTACATATAGTTGTAAAAAAAACTTATAAATCGTATTTTAAAACAAGGCTCGAAAAAGAGGCATGGTTTTAAATGTACAAACAAAATTATCGATAAACGATATCCATAGTTGCATGAAAAAATTATCAACCAGACTTTAAAACAAAGATCCAAGAAGAAATGGCTCAAGAATGTTAAAATAATTCTAAAGGATAGAAATGGCTACTCACGTCAAGCGCGATTTGAAGTAGAGTTATGAAATGCTAAATGATCGAACACACCATTTTCATATATCAAACACACGTCATTCAAAGATAAGATAATCATGACCATGGTTTCCGTAATCAAGAAAATAATTACATATTGGCACTCATACATTGTTATTTTTGAAATCGGCTAAAACGGCTATGAACTAAAGGGCTGGAATTCAAAAAGGCACCTTGTCAAAGCAAAGAGTTACCTAAATATAGAAAGTAGAATATTAATTTTAATGACAATTGGAAAAAGCAAAAAGCAATTTAAATTTAAAAAGAAAAATACCAATTACATTCGCTCATACTAAATTCAAAAGATGTAAACCAAAATAATTAACAAAGTAAAGTAAAAGATTAAAAGTTAAATTTAAAAAAATTGTTAATTTTTTTTACATAAAATATTGGGAATTTTAAAATGAGAATGATCAAACAGTTGATGACAAAGTAAAATATTAAAAATTGAATTTTAAAATAACATTTACTTTCTTTTGAAGTAAAAAATTTCAGTTTGGCCAGGGGGCTTTGGATTGACTGTGAATGGGTGCAATGTTAAGGCACTTCTTGCCATAGGTTAGTGGTTCAAATCCCTCATGGGTGCTTACCTACCAAAGAAAAAAAGGGCAGCTTCTTTTGTAGCAAAAAAGACAAAATTTCAAAGTTAAAAAAGTAATGGTGGAATTTAAAATCTCAATGTGTAAATTGCTTTCTTCAAAGTGCACATACTATGCACAAAGTTAATGCTCAAATTTGAAATGTCAATCTTTATATTAGTGACTCACAGTATCCTAGTGGGTTTGAATTTACACAATTTCCAAAAAGCTATGAAAGTAGTTATACATAATTTTTTTGCTAAATAACAAAATTGTCAAAATAGAATTTGGGGATAAGTTCTTAAATAAGAAAAAAATTTCTTAAAATTCATATGGCTTAATAGCATTTTTCACTAATAAAATAACTTTTTTAAGT